>AWWV01007220.1:0-16753 GCA_001974805.1 Corchorus capsularis
AGGAGGTTGTTCCACATACACTTCTTCTTGAATGTTGCCACTCACGAAAGCACTTTTCACATCCATTTGAAATAATTTAAAGTCCAAATGACAAGCAAAAGCAAGTAAAAGACGAATAACCTCTAACCTGGCAACAGGAGCAAAAGTTTCATCATAATCAATGCCTTCTTCCTGGTTATAGCCTTTGGCTACCAGTCGGGCTTTGTTTCTTACCACTTTACCAGTCTCATCTAACTTATTTTTGAAGACCCATTTAGTGCCAACAATAGGGTGACCCTTAGGTCTTGGCACTAAAGTCCAGACTTTGCTTCGCTCGAACTGGTTTAGCTCCTCCTGCATTGCTGTCATCCAACTTTCTTCATTTTCTGCTTCTTCAAATGTTTTTGGTTCCACTTGTGAGATGGATGCTGCAAATTCACAAGTCTCTTTAAGGCCACTTTTGGTTCTCAATCCTTCTCTAGGATCACCGATAACTTGATCAATGGGGTGATTCCTTATATACTTCCAAGCTCTTGGAAGATCATTATGTTGTTCTTCTACTCTCTGTAAACTTTCAATAGGAGGATCTTCTTGACTTTCCTTTTCCTCTGGAACAGAATTAGTGTCACCAATTTGCACCTGTTTTATGCTCGCACTAATTTCATCTGCATCATCATCATCAACAACTCCCATACTGATGACATCAATTGGACCGAATAGATCAATATGCAAAAGCTCAAGTGGTCTTGAAGTTGAGACAATGTTCTTTGACTTGAAAGAGCTTCTGACTTGCTTTCCAAACTGACATGCCTCACATATTCTGTTAGTATCAAATTTCAGTTTGGGCAGACCAGTGACTAGGTCTCTTTTCACCAACTTCGAGATGGTTTTCATGCTAGCATGGCCAAATCTTTTATGCCATAACCAACTATCAGAAGCATCGTTAGCCAAGGATAAATCATCGAGAAAGATAACATATACATTACCGTCCCTTTTACCAACAAATCTGAGCTTATTAGTATTGATGTCAAAGACTTGGCATAAGTGAGAGTTAAAACATACTCTATGTCCCTTGTCACAAAGTTGACTAATGCTTAGCAGATTGTGTTTTAGTCCCATTACAAACAGGACATGAGAGATCTGAGTAGAACCTTTTCCAATTGTCCCAATTCGTTGAATCTTCCCTTTGGAGTTGTCTCCAAAAGTTACATTTCCTCCATTTTTCATTTTAAGCTCTTGAAGCATCTTTCTTTCTCCTGTCATGTGTCTAGAACAGCCACTGTCCAGGTACCAGGGCTGTTTTTCCTTCGGTTGAGCTTTCAAACAGTAGTCTTGTAGCTCTTGCTCAACCTGCATACACAAGGTTACAAATTGCTATTTTAGGTACCCATACTTTGATGGGTCCTTCGGGGTTAGCAATAACATATGTACCTTTAGGCACCCAAACTAATTTAGTTCGGGAAGAGTACCTATCCTTCTGATAGCATTTAGAGGATTGGTGACCTCTTCTGCCACAGGTATAGCAGTTCATAATTCTAGGACTAGAATGTCTCCTGTTATGACTTTTATTAGTCTGAGCAATTTTCACATTATTATTAGTGACAGCAATTTTCTCCTTTTTCAATTCCTCGATTTCTTTTAGTAGTCTCTCATTTTCAGTATTAGCATGTTTCAAATCAGCATTTAAAGTGTCAATTTTATTCATCATGCTATCATAGTCCTCTTTAACAGATTTTAAACTCAGTATTGATTCTTTGTATTTATTCCTCAAACTTTTAAACATTTTGACAAGTTGAACATATTCATCCATTAATTCTTCAACAGTTAATTCAAAAAGTTCAGAGTCTACCTCAGGATTTTCTTCATCTGCCATGAAGCATAGGTTGGCCTTTGCTCCTTGTTCAGTGTCACTGATGTCTAAATTTGAATCATCACTGTCTGACCAAGTAGCAGAAACCATTGCTTTCTTTTTCCTTTTATCCTTCATTGGTGCTTCCTTCCTGTTATGTGGGCAGTCACTTTTGATGTGTCCAGATTTCCCACAATTGAAGCAGGTGAGTTGAACTTCTTCATTTCTGAATCTGTCATTTCTGTATCTGTCTCGTCCATGGTTTTTCTTGTTTCTGAAATTTTTTTGTTCCCATTAATCTTCTGATCTTTCTTACTATCATTGCAGATTCACTCTCATTACCAGTGTCATCACTTTCTTCCATGGTCAGCCTTTCTATTTCTTCCTCTAGAGCAGAGACTTTGAGAGCAAGACCTATTTTCTTCTCATTCTACTTCTTGTCTAGTTCTTCATCATGTTTTAGTTCTCTTTCATAAGTGAGCAGTGAACCAACTATGTCATCCAGTGTTGTAGTGCTCAAGTTTCTGCATTCCCAGATTGCTAGAGTTTTTGGCTTCCATGATTTTAGCAGTGCTCTAAGCAATTTTCTCACTAGTTCATCTTCTGGAAAGGACTTTCCCAACTGTTTCAGCTGATTAATGATGGCAACAAATATGTCATACATTTCTGTTATAGTCTCACTAGAATCCATTCTGAAAGATTCATAATCCAGTGTGAGCAGATTGATCTTGGATTCCTTTACTTGGGATGTTCCTTCATGTGTAACTTGAAGCTTGTCCCAAATCTCTTTTGCCGTTTCACATGTGGAGACTCTATTGTACTCAGAAACATTGAGAGCACAATGTAGAGTGTTGATGGCCTTGTAATTTATTTGATATTTTCTGATATCATCAGCAGACCATTTACTCCTTTCTTTATCAACGAGGTTCTTCTCTGCATCTTCTTCTTGGGGGTAAAAGGACCATTCATGGTCACTTCCCACATTTCTAGATCATGAGCTCGCATGTAGACAGACATTCTGTTCTTCCAACATTGGTAGTTAGTTCCATCAAACAGAGGAGGTCTGTGAGTGGACTGTCCGTCTACGATTGTGTTTGCAACATTTGATGATGATGATTGCCCAGTAGCCATAGTGGATCTCTCTTGAGGATGTTAGTCCTGTTGATCAAGAGATAGGCTCTGATACCAATTGTTGGTCCCGTATGAGTTGCTAGAGGGGGGGTGAATAGCAGACTTTTAAAACTTTGAAGAACTTACTAACTCTTCTGCAAAACAGAAAGTTAGTGCGACTAATATATATGACAAAATTAGTGGGAATAAAAGAAAACAAAACAATATTGCGACTAATTCAGATATGCAGAACAGATAAAGGAACAAGTGCAATATGGAAACAGATAAATAGCAGAGAGGTTAAGGGATAGACGATGGCATGCAATGAAAGCTTTAATGCAGAGTAACTAAAAGGGATTAGAGATATCTTATCAGTGCACAGTAATTTATAGAGGTTTGGTCCTCCTGACCTACGTCCTCTACCTTGGTTCCCCAACAAGGATTTTAGCCAATCCACTAGTCCAATGGAGTTACGGGCCTACACCAAGCCGTTACAGCAACCAAGCTTTCCCCAAGCTTGACAACACAGAGCTTTCCCCAAGCTCAAACAAGTGCTCCCCGCACTAATCAATAACCTAAGCTTTCCCCAAGCTTAGAACAAGTGCTCCCCGCACTGTTTACAATCAAGGATATAGTTTGAAGAGTGTGTAGAGTGATCCTATATGATCTAGATACACTGAGTAGGTTTAAGGTTAAGTTCAGGCAAGATTTACAATGAATAGAGTTTAGAGTGATCTTGCAAAAAACCAAGCAGTATGAAAAAGTTGAGTGTGGCGCTTCTTGGTTGTATTTCTTCTTGTTTCCTGTTCTTTTTCTTGAGTCTTTATATAGTCAAATCTGCCTCCAACGGTCTTCTCCACATTAAAAGCAAATCCCTCAATTCTGTCAATTTGTTTCCTTAAATATTTAGATTTTCCTCCAACGATCATATTCTTCATCAATTCCAAATCCTTCAAATCTGTCAATTCATGGCGTTGAAAGTTCCATTTGAATTATAGCCGTTGTAGTTGACTTTATCTATCGTTTGGTAAGATCTGACTTGCTGTTGATGTCTGGTAGTCTCACTAAAGTGATGCTTCTTATTATTGGCACTAATCCTTGCTTCTGGCATTGACTTTTGCTTCTGGTATTAGTCCCACTAAATTCATCTTCCACATTGTTGGCACTAATACTTCCTTCTGCTGAATACCTTATCTACAGTGACTTGTAGCTTCTACTTCCGCCTTGATGTGTTGAGCTAAGTCTTCATCAATCCTTCTTGACTTGAGCTTTCCATAAGGGCTTAAATCATAGTATGCTTCCTCTGTGCTAATGAGCTTCATGTGAATTGGTTTGGCCATAACCGTACATTAAGTATACTGCTCAATTAAACACTGCACACTAGATAGCTTGATTAGTCACACTAAATAGAATGTTTTGTTATCATCAAAAACACATGGAGTCAACAGCACCCTCAAACACATTTTGAGCCATTAACCCTTTCGTTGGTACCCCTAAGCCAATCCCACATTACGTACCTAATAAAGTTCATCTTCGATCAGGTCCGGATATTGAAGGTGAAGGGATTGTCCCTAAAATAAAAATTATTTTTGCAAAAGAAAAGTGTTTTTCTCAAAACGTTTTCGGATAAAATTGGTTTCAAAAAAAGTTTTTCAAATTTAGTCATTTAGATTGCATTTGAATAAAAAAGAAGGATACAGCTCTAGGGTGAAAATCCGAAAGGCCGGTCTAGAGCAAGGATGGGAATTCTTAGAGTCTCCAAAGCAGTTCGAGAGAGCATGACCTCATTTCGAGTATCGACTTAAGAGAATAAAAGTTGACAAAGTCAGCCTTATCAAGAGCAATCAATGCTCTTAAACAAACTTTTTCGACAATTGCCATTCAATCCTTTTGTAACATACTTCTTTTCATAACCAGTTTTGATGAAAATCATTTTGAGACAAATAACAAATTGAGAATGTTTTGAAAATGTGTTTTGCAAAAAAAAAAAAAATTTGCATTCCATTTGTGAGTCTAGGAAGAATGTTAAGTCAAGGATATCAGATCGGAAAGTTTTTAAGTGGTGGTCACCAATAGATTCAAAGGTGGTTAGCATGTGGGGGGCATATCTAGCAAATGGATAAGATGTTGTCAAGGGAAAATGGGCATTGTCTTATGAAATCATATTGCAATCAGGACATGTTTCAAGAAGTTTAAGCTGCATCTTCAACATATTTCAAACTTTGACTTTTAATAAGTTTGTTGCAGGGAGATAAGGAAGTTGATCCACAGAACAGAGGGGGCAAAGGAGTCCCAGTCATTCATGGTAAATCTAAAGCAAGGAAGCTCGCCAAAAAGACACTAGATAAAGCAAGTGAAGTTAACATTGTTTTTACCCCCCTTAATATCACATTTTTGATTCAACATTCAGTCATTAGGCATTCATGGGCATTCATACATGCATACATTAGAGCATCCCATCATCACCCATGACAGGAATTTACAAGGGAAGAAAGCAAATCATTGGGAAAAATGATCAAACATCACATGTCGAGAGGCGAAAGAAGTCAGGATCACTAAAGAAGAAGCCAACGGGGCATTTCAAAAGCAAGAAAGGAGAAAGTCGAGATCTTAATAGTGGACATCAGAAAGTACATCTTTGTATACACAGGTTCGATAAGTGGGGGCTGAAAAGAGGTCAAAAGAAATAGAACAAGAAATAAGAGTCAAGAGGAAGTTAAAACAAGAATCAGGGATAAGTTCCGAATAGGGAATCCAGCCAAATAGAGGCAAATGGGACCATTCAAGCAAGGTAATAGAAGCAAAAGGAAGTAGAAGGAGGTTTAGATGATCAAAGTCGAGCAGAAGAAATAGTGATCAAAAGGGTGATCTTCTCAGAAGGTTTAGAATTGGTCGAAGATAGTATTTTTAGACACTTTTGAAAGAAAATCAATGGTGGATACAATGGGGAATCTTTCCTGTAGTTGAGAATGATATCTTGAAATTTTGATGAACTATTCAGGAGATGATGATTGGTCAAAGGCAATCTTTTTTAGATGATCAATGGGGGAATGAGAGGAAGATATAGAAACATGCAAGAAAAAGAGCCTTAGGAAACAAGGTTCAACTGGGACAAGACAAGAAGGAAAAAAGACCAAGCATTTCAAGAGGCATAAGAGACTAAAGAGGTAAAGGTTTGACATGAGACCTAGAAAGAACATTTAAGAAGAAGGCATGGTGAACAAAGGGGCAAGAACGTCTGAGTGAGTCACAGAGATCATGAAGAGATACAAAGCATATGGCATCAAAGGAAAGGAAAATAAACAGATTGATAGAAGGGTCCAGTGGACAACGCAGTTAAGGAGAAAAGTCAAATAGATAGGAGATAAGAGACAAGGATATCAGAGTTTGTTAGTTCAAGAAGTCGGAAAGCCTCCGGGTAGCAATTCCTGATAGCCTCCGAGCATAATATCAGAAACCTCCGGGTGTTAATTTTGACCAGTTTCAAGAAATCAATTTCAAGTTACCAGTTTTTCTCAACAAAAGTTCAATTTTCTCAAAAGTTGCAAAAGTTTGCATTAGATAAGTCCTCCGGGCGCGATATCAGAAACCTTCGGGTAGCAATTCTGATAGCCTCCGAGCATGCTACCAGACCTCCGGGCATAACATCAGAAACCTCCGGGCACAATTCTGATAGCCTCTAGGCATACTTCGAAGACTTTCTTTTTAAGAATGGTTCTGAAGACAGTTCCAATATTGGTCCATCCAAGCAACTGACGTTTTTTAACAAGCCAAACTCGTTTCCACACGAGTCAGTTCAAGCTTTGGTTCCATCCAAGCATTCAGGGGCTTTTCCACAAGCCAAACTCGTTTCCATACGAGATAGTTCAAGCTTTGGTTCCATCCAAGCATTCAGGGGCTTTTCCACAAGCCAAACTCGTTTCCATACGAGACAATTCAAGCATTGGTTCTATCCAAGCAATATGAGCTTTTCCATAAGTCTAGGTCAATGAGGTTTTCCAAAATCGGACTCGTTTCCATATGAGTCAAGCCTTACTTCCAAGTAGGCTCCAGTTAAGCTTATTTCCATATAAGCTAAGAACATCCAGGCAATCTTCTCTCGCTTCCACGCGAGTTTTCAATTTAGTGACCAAAGTTGGTCTTCTCTCGCTTCCACGCGAGTTTGCAACTCAGTGACCAAAGTTGGTCTTCTCTCGCTTCCATGCGAATTTTCAACTCAGTGACCAAAGTTGGTGTTCTCTCGCTTCCACGCGAGTTTGCAATTTAGTGGCCAAAGGTGGCCTTTTCTCGCTTCCATGCGAGTTGGCAATTTAGTGGCCAAATTTGGCATTTTCTCTCGCTTCCACGCGAGTCTGCGATTTAGTGACCAAAGTTGGTCAACGGGTTTTCTTTCTAGTTTTAAATAAAGTTGACCTCGAGTAGGTCTAAAAAAAAAAGACAAAAAAAAAAAAAAAGAAAGCTAAAAAAAGGGAAGAAGAAAAAGAAAAAGAAAAAGAAACATGCAAACACACAAACGGGTGTCTATGTCTTTGCACGCTTCCTAACTCTCAAAAAGTATACAAACTACTCTTTTGCACACTTCCCAAGAGCCAGAAAGGCTGCAAAGAGGGGCAGCTGTAGACACCCATTTTTGTCCTATATCCTTCAATTTAAGTCAATTTATTTTGTTAATTGACATTTGGGTCACCTAGGGGCATTTTTGTCATTTCGGCACCAGGTGCATTCTGGTCATTTGCACATTCAGGAGCATTTTGGTCATTTTAAGTCTACTCTTAATTAGCTAATTCATTTCCTAGTCATTTAGATTGCATTGGGAAAAACCAAAAAAATCTTAATGTGCACTTTTGGCATTTTTGCATAATTTCATTTAGTAATTTAGTATTGTTGCATTTTAATCATATAGTTTAAGCTTAATTTAGTTCATCGATTAATTAGCCATCAATTTAGCAATTAGTTAGCATGCATAGGTTGGATTTGCATTGTTGTGTGCTTTTGCATTCATGGCATATTAGTGAAATAATAAAACACAAAGACTTAGAGATTAGAAAAAAAGATTCTGAATTAAGCAATCTTGTTCCGTTTGCATTCTGTCTGCATATTTTAGCATCACATATATGTGTTTGTCCACAGTGCATGAAATACAAAAATTAGGGTCTACTTCCATTGCCTGGCATATAAAAATACTAAAGAGTAGTTTGCATTTGCACTTATACATTTATAAGCTAAATTTAGACCAATAAAGGGAGTCCTTTGTCTTCCATGGATCTTCCCTTGCTCCTTACTTCCTTCAGTACTCTCTCATACGGATTGAGCATGTGCATTAAAGTTTCCCTTGCAAATATGCAACAAATTGACATTAGTCAATCATACAACAAGTGCAAGTAAAAGGCTAATTCAGCTTGTTCAAAAAGGACAATTCAGATTCAATTGCAGCAACACAATACCACAGGCACGATGACATAGCAGATTATGCTCAACAGGATCCAACTGCCAATACAATGAAGGTCAAAGGTAACAATGGCAGTAATTCTAAAAAGCTGAGCAAAGTAAGCAGTTCAGAGGGGCAAATTCAGGACGACAAGGCAAGTAGTACAATACAAAGTGTTACTACGGAATTATACTGAGGGGAAATCAAAATAGGTGGATATTCGTTGCCAACAATTAAAGCAACAGAATCAAACGAACCTGAAAGTCAAGAGCAACTTTGATCAGATGTACAATGAAATCTATTCTAACAGATGCATAAGGTTCGTTCATCTATATCAGATAAGGGTCTAACCCAATTCAATAGAGGCATAAGATTAAAGTCAATACACAAGCACAGTGAATCAACCCCAAACAGAATCCAATAAGCAATACATGCCATCACAGACCGAGAGAAGCCTAGAAAGAGAAGGAGAGGAATTTACCTGGTTAGCCAGCAGATCATAGCCACTTCACCATCCCCAAATTCTCGGCATGAGATTTCACCTGCTCACAAGAAAACAAAATTGGTTAGGAAGAAGGGAGCAAATGAAAAACAGAAAGGAAAAGGATAAGAAGGAAAGAGGATAGCTGGCAAGGGGAGAGGATTTTGATCTTACCCATTGGAAGAAACAGATTGGGGCCGAGGAAGAAAGTTCACAGAGTCTCACTCATTCTCGGTCCATAGTCTCTCTCACCTCTCTTTTTCTCGATGAATAATCTTCTTTCTCTTGGAGCCTGATACTGCTAAAGAGGGATTCTCTCTCTTCAGTCAGGAACTCTCGTCCTTCCTTGACCTCTCTCTCTCTGAAATCACAGTCTCTCTCTTGGTTTACGGATTTTTCTCTTCAATCAAGCTCTCTCTAAGAAAAAAAAACAGATTCCAACTCTCTCTCTCATGAACGACGAATGAATCCTCTCTCTTTTCTTAACTCTTTGAACCCAAAAAAAGACTTTCATTTTTCTATCTCAGAAGCAATACATCCCGAACTGACAAACATACAAATCAAAGGCTCTGGACTCTCTATAGCTTCTCTCTTTAAAAACCCACACCTCACACACATCGAAAAACTCTCTGAAAATTCTAGGGTTCTTAAAGAATGAAATTAGGGGTTTTCGTGATCAGACCAAAATTATGCATCTTTTTATGGTCATTTTCCTATGCTTTTTGGGTATTTTATGCTTTATTACGCCTTGTATTTGGTATATTTGTGTTTATCGGTGTTAAAGGGAAGAAAAGTGCAAAATCACCACTTTCATGCCTTTTTGGAGCCTTTTTGGATGATTATTTACACAAATATTTTCCAAGGACAATTTGTAGGAAGAATGGAGCCAATATGATCGTGATTGAAGAGTTTGAAGAGTCAATATTATCACCATAAGATTGATTTTCAAGAGTTAGAAGCAAAGGAGCAAGGTTGAAATTCAAGGCAAGAACACATGTCAAGAAGTGTCATAGCACTGGAGTACATGGGTCGCGAGGCAAACCACATGGGAAGCCAAGCATACCACATGGGCCCCCAACGCTAGTCGGACGAGGTACCAGTACTAGCATGGGCGCAGGAGACCTGGGGCCTGAGGCCAACGCCCTGGGCGCTCAAGCCTGCGACATGGCCGCCCAGGGGGAGTCGGGAGTCAGCTCCGCACGCACATCCACATGCCATGTGTGTCTTCACCTTGAAGCCTCTTCACTTGTTTCCTTCTTTGACAACCCTTCTGTATTTTGGCCATAACTTTTGATCCAGAGTTCCGTTGGAGGCGTATGAGTAGCCGTTGGAAAGCTGACTTCAAGATCTACAACTTTCATGTTTTTCTTGAAGCCCAGTTTTGCTGTTATCATGGACGAAAATGCCCCTGAAATTTCTGCAGACATGTTGGACCTTGGAAAGCCCATGAACCAAGCCCAAGATGATATCATAAACCCTAATTCGGTACTAAGAGTTAACCCAAACTTGGAGGACGACTTTAAACCCAATTAAAGGTGGTTTAATGAGTTGGCGATTTTGATTGAAGATTGGAGCAAGGAGCCTCCGGCCATACTTAGGTTTTTCTATTCCTTTTGATGGCTACTCAATTCATGAGTAGCTAATCTTTTATTTCTCCAATGTAGAATCTTATTGATCTCTTGACATTGAATTTATGGGGAGACTTTTGTTCTTAATAATTTGATTTCCACTTGGATATGTTTCTTATCTCTATACTTCATTTTATGTGTTCATGTCTTGATGGATTTGGAGGCCTACTTATCTTGATAATATGAATGCTAAAGTTAGATTCAAGTAGCTTGAGTCAAGCTAAAATTGGTCCAAGTAACAATTGTAATTCTAGGAGTCCTAGGTTCAATGGGATATCAAACCTTGTTGAAATCTTTAGGCCAAGATGGAATTTGATGTAGGCAAGTTTGGTATTGATTTATCATGCATGTGGATTAATAAAACCTAATGCTTGTTATATGAAGGGCTGAAACCATAGATTATAACATTAGACGTTAATTGTCAGTGAGATGCGGGTTAATCTTCTTAGCATGTTGGAATTAGCATCACGTCTGTTCGTATACCAATTATTCAAGTGGAGTTGTTTACGATGTTAGGGGGATTATTTTGTTCTAAGGAAAGTTGAAGCCTACGTCTTAGGATATATACTACTTTGGAATAATTTATGATGCTTGATTGATTGACAATTAATATCAAATTCATGTTTTGTGTCGATGATCCATGTTAATCTTGTCAAGGGTGAAATAGATTCTACATTGGAGGTTTGTTTTACATAGTTAATTACTGAATTTACTTGCTTTTAATTTGTTTTGTTAGTTTTAATTTAGAATTACTCGAACCTCTTCTTTCAAGTTACTCTTTTTAACATAATTGATTAGTGAAGAAATTATCCTCTTTCCCTGTGGATTCGACCCCTACTTGCCCTAGCTAGTAGTTATTGGTTTGTGGGGAATTATCTTGTGATTTGATCAACGACCGATCACAATTTTGGCGCCGTTGCCGGGGAGAGTGTGCTTTTAATTTCTTTACTTTTACATTGTGTTATTTGTAAATAGTTGTTTTTCTTTTTCTTTTTCCTTTTTACTTTTACACTTGATCATCTTTGATTTGTAGGAAAATTCGATGGAGCAATCACTTACTCTAAGGGAGTCGAATTTCAACTGTGAAATGAAATCCCCATGAAAATCCCCATATTGATTATCTAGAAGATTTTTCTTATGAATTAAAGCCAGGAGTGATCCGTCTGTTACCAATTTTTCATGGAGAACTCCATGAAAATCCTCATGAGCATTTGCAAGATTTCATCATCAAATGTGCTATGATTACGAAGATGCCTCAAGAGCAAGCAAAGCTTCGAGTTTTTCCATTGACCTTGGAAGGTAAAGCAAAAGAATGGTTTTGTAGTCTGCCATCAAAATCAATTACTTCTTGGAAGGAAATGGAGAGAGCCTTCTTAAACCAATACTTTCTAGAAGTCAAACGTGCTGATGTCAGAAGCAAGATCAACTCTTGTCGCCAATTACATAAGGAGAAGTGGTTTCAATATTGGAAAAGGTACAACAAGATTTGCGAAAGTTGCCCCTACCACAACATAGGCGAGGAACTCTTGATACGACAGTTCTATGATGGATTGTCTTATGAAGATCGAGTCTACATTGATGCAACAAGTGGAGGTAGCTTGACACTCAAAACACCCAAGGAAGCTAGGAAGCTGCTCGACATTATGGCAGAGAACATTCATCAATTTAGCACATCAGAAGAGATTCTCAAGCCTAAGGAGTCAGAGTTCGAATCATCAATTTGCAAAAAGATTGAAAGAATTGAACAAATGGTGCAAACACTCGCAACAAACAATCAGTTGCTTAGCAAGCAAGTTGCTGACCAACAAGACACCATTGCCAATTTGTTGCGCGTTATGATTACAAATCAAGGAGTGAATCATCACCAACAACCAACTTTGCAACCACCATTGAACGAAGCTCAAGGACAAGAGAACAACATGGAAGTGGACAAAGGATTAAACTATGCTAAAAAATATGGGATCGATTCGATGGGAATGGAAGACAAGCAACATAGGGTAACGAAAGAGATGGAGTCATCAAACACCCCATTTCCTTCTCTTACACCATTAGTTGAACCAGTCCTTCCTACCCCTGGAATGAAACCATCACCAATTGTCATGCCCCATGCGCAAATGCCAAATTATGAGGAGAATTCTGTGAAGAGTGAGGAGGAAGAAAAGCTAGACTTTGGAACGAACTTAACTTCATTTCCAACAATTGCTCAAGATCCACCAAGGAGGAAGAAGAAATCAAAGGAAACAATGCAACCCAATAATTGCCCTGCACCCTATCCTCAATTGTTCATGCAAAGACACAACGGATGCTTGGAGGAAAATCTATTGGATTCATTTCGTGGAACAAAGGTAAACATTCCTTTAGTAGCTTCAATCGAGCAAGTGCCAAGGTACGCAACTTTTCTTAAGCAATTAAGTGATGATAAGGGAAGATTAAAAGATAATGAAATGGTATGCATGAATAAAAGTTTCTCTGATGCTTTTCAAAGGAAATTGCCTACTAAATGCAAAGACTTAGGAGCATTTACTATTCCATGTAGTATAGGGGGCAATATGACTGTGAAAGCAATTTGTGATTTAGGTTCTTTAATTAATATCATGTCATATTCTATTTATCTTCAATTAGATTTGGAACCTTTAATTGAGTCAAATATCATCATTCAATTGGCTAAAGATGTCTTAGTGCAGGTGGATAAGCTCATTTTCCTTACAGATTTCTATATTATAAGAAAGGAAGATGCCGATTTTTCTGATTCACCATTGTTATTGGGAAGACCCTTCTTAACCACTACAAGGACTAAGATTGATGTTCATGATGGAATCCTCAACCTCGAATTTGATAGGGAAGTAATTGAGTTCGATATGTATAAAGATATGGAATACCCTATTAAAGAACAAATTATGCCTGCTACTGATGAAGTTGATCTTCTTGTTGAACAGGTTAATTCACTCAACAAAGAAGATGAATTAGAGACAGTAGTCACAAATAGCTTGTACGAGAGTGAGGTCAAAGAAGTCAAGATGAATTTGATGGATGAAGTGATAGATACCATTGGTGATTTGAAGAAATTCCCAAACAAGAAGGAAACAGTTTCCTACATTCGGTTGGAATCCAAGGAAGTACCTCCACCCTCTATTGTTAAGCCTCCAGAAGTCAAATTGAAGCCATTGCCTGAAGATTTGAAGTATGTTTTTCTTGGAGACAAGGAAACACTCCTTGCAATCATTTCAAGTAAATTGACCCAAGATCAAGAGGAAGAGTTAATCAGAATCTTGAAGAAGTACAAAGAAGCTTTGGGATGGACGATTGCTGATATCAAGGGGATTAGTCCTTCTGTTTGCATGCATAAGATTCGTTTGGAAGACGATGTTGTTCCAGTAAGGCAACCACAAAGAAGGTTAAATCCAAATTTGAATGAAGTAGTCAAGGAAGAAGTTCTTAAACTACTAGGAGCTAGGCTCATTTACGCTATTTCAGATAGTAAGTGGGTTAGCCCTGTCCAAGTAGTACCAAAGAAATCTGGATTCACTTTTGTGGAAAACAAGGATGGAGAACTAGTTCCTCAAAGACTTCAAAATGGATGGAGAGTGTGCATCGATTATAGGAAACTCAATTCTACTACAAGGAAGGATCATTTTCCACTCCCTTTCATGGACCAAATGTGCAAAGGCTAGCTTGTCGTGCTTACTACCGCTTTTTGGATGGTTACTCAGGATACTTTCAAATACTTGCCCCATAAGACCAAGAAAAGACAACATTCACATGTCCCTATGGTACATTTGCCTATACTCGAATGCCCTTTGGTTTGTGCAATGCCCCTGCAACATTTCAAAGGTGTATGATGAGCATCTTTCAAGACTACCAAGGAGAGATTATGGAGGTATTTATGGATGACTTTACTGTTTATGGAGATGATTTTCATAGATGCCTACATAACTTAGAGCTTGTGCTAAAAAGATGTGTGGAAACTAACTTAGTACTAAATGCTGAGAAGTGCCATTTTATGGCCGAACAAGGTATAGTACTAGGTCATGTGGTTTCTAAGGATGGATTACAAGTAGATAAAGCAAAAATTGATGTCATTCAGAATTTGCCTTACCCTACTTGTGTTCGAGATATTTGCTCATTCTTAGGTCATGTCGGTTTTTATAGAAGATTCAACAAAGATTTCTCGAAGATATCTGCACCAACGTGTCGTTTGCTTCAGAAAGATGCTGAATTTGAGTTTGGGGAAGATTGCAAGGAAGCGTTTGACAAGTTGAAGATTGCCCTCACCACTACTCCAATTGTAAAACCACCTGATTGGAATCTACCTTTTGAAATCATGTGCGATGCAAGTGATGTTGCACTTGTAGCTGTTTTAGGTCAAAGAAAAGATAAGATACCTCATGTCGTCTACTATGCTTCAAGAACTTTGGATTCTGCTCAGAAGAACTACACAAACACTGAGAAAGAGATGCTTGCCGTTGTTTTTGCCTTAGAGAAATTTCGGTCATACATCTTGGGATCAAGGGTGACAATTTATTCAGATCATGCTGCACTTCGATATCTCATGGCCAAGAAAGAAACCAAAGGCTAGACTCATGCGTTGGCTTTTACTTTTTCTAAGAGTTCGACTTGGAAATTAAAGACAAGAAAGGAGCCGAGAATGTAGTTGCTGATCATCTAAGTAGGATTGAAGGTAAGGAGGAAGACATTGTACTCAATGAAGCACTACCTTATGAGCAATTATTTGCTGTTTCCCACATACCTTGGTATGCAAACATTGCAAACTTTTTGGTGACAAGAAAGCTACCCCCAGATGCAAGTAGAGGAGTTAAAGCCAAGATCGTGAGTGATGCTAAACACTATTTTTTGGGATGATCCACATCTATGGAGATATGGGTCTGATCAATTGATAAGGCGTTGCATCCCTGATGAAGAAATTCAATCAGTCTTGAAATACTGCCATACTTATGCATGTGGAGGTCATTTTGGACATAAGAAGACCGCAAGGAAGATTTTGGATAGTGGATTCTACTGGCCAACAATTTTTCGAGATTCTTATGAGTTTTGCAAGACATGCCTAGAATGCCAAAAGATGGGGAACATTTCCAAGAGACATCAAATGATTTAAAATCCCATCTTCGTGGTGGAGATATTTGATGTTTGGGGAATCGACTTCATGGGACCATTTCCTTCCTCTGGTAAGAAAGTGTACATCTTGTTAGCTGTGGATTATGTCTCCAAGTGGGTTGAAGCTATTGCAATAGAAAAGGATGATGCAAAGACTGTGGTTAAATTCTTGAAGAGCAACATCCTCCACCGATTTGGAATTCCAAGAGCCCTCATTAGTGATAAAGGTACTCACTTTTGCAATAAACTTGTGCAATCATTAGTAGAGAAGTATGGAGTGACACACAAGATATCCACTTCATATCACCCTCAAACTAGTGGTCAAGCTGAAGTGTCTAATCGTCAAGTGAAACAAATCCTTGAGAAGATTGTGAACGTGAATAGAAAGGATTGGAGCTTGAGATTAGATGATGCTTTATGGGCTTATAGGACCGCTTTCAAAACACCAATTGGTATGTCACCATATAGAATTGTGTTTGGAAAAGCATAGTCACTTACCTGTGGAATTAACACACAAGTCATGGTGGGCAATCAAGCAATGCAACCTCAATTTTGATCAAGCTAGTTTACAAAGGAAACTTCAATTGCAAGAGCTCGAGGAGATTAGGAATGATGCATATGAGAGCGCAAGGATTTATAAGGAAAAGACCAAAGCAATTCATGATCAAGGAATTCTACACAAGAGTTTTCATGAAGGGCAAAAGGTTCTTTTATACTATAGCAAGTTGAAGTTGTTCCCTGGTAAGCTACAATCAAGATGGCGTGGATCTTATGAAGTTGTCAAAGTCTATCCAAGTGGAGTCGTCGACATACGTAAGATTGGTGACTCTGAGATCTACAAAGTCAATGGACAACGCCTCAAACCATTTTTGGAGCGGGAGCGAACATGTTGGATCGAGGAAACAAGCTTGGAAGATCCAATTTACCTTCCTTATGAAGAGTAACATTGGACAAGTCAAGCTAATGACTTTAAATAAGCGCTTATTGGGAGGCAACCCAATTTAATTTAACTAACCTTTAATTTTCATATTTTTGTGTTTTTGGTTTTTGTAGGGTTCTAAGATCTACGCCACACCGAGGAAGCAAGGGAAGTATATTCAATTTTGATTATGTTTGTAATTTTAATTGAATTCACATTTTTGGATTAAGTAAAATAGGAATTGTAG
>AWWV01007221.1:0-35078 GCA_001974805.1 Corchorus capsularis
CAAAGAAAAATTATGGGTTAGTAAAATAATATTGGGTTGCCTCCCAATAAGCGCCTTTCTTTAAGATCTTTGGCTAGACTGCCTTAAAGAAGGTTATTCTTCAAGGGTGAAGGAATTTTGGGTGTAATCTTTCAAAAGGTCCTCGATAACTCTACTTTCTTCAATGATTTTGATAGTTTCAAGTTGAATTTTATCAAGACTTGAAAAGATCAAAGCATTAGGCGATGGCATGGATGTAACTCGGCATGGCGTGGCAATGGCTCGTGGTAGCTCAGTGAGGCCGCGGATGGCATGGCATTGGCCGGGCATGGTGCGCGGACATGGCCGGGCATGGCTTGGTGTCGACATGGTTGGAAGCTTGCATGGTCGGTTGCGAGGTACTGGTGGCGCGGCTGGTGCGGACAGGGCCGAGCATGGCATGGGCGGCTGCGCGGCAGGAGCGGGCAAGGCCGAGCATGGCCGGTCAGGCGGCACGGATGGCGCGGCAGTGACCTGGCTGGGCCGGGCAGGCGGCACGGCAGATGCTGGTGGCGTCCGGACATGTGGCTCGGGTGTGGCCGGGCTAGGTGCGTCGCACAAGCTTGGGATGCCTTGGCCGGTGTTGGCCAGCCATGTGAGGTCGATGGCCGGGCTGCAGCCGGGCATATTGGCTTGTGTGGCACGGGCTTAACCGGGCTGAGTCCTTGAGCAGCTTCCTTCGATGTATTGGTTATTATCTGGGAAAAATTCTCCATTATCTCGTATATGTCAGCAGTGCTGTGATCGAACAGGGGAATATAGATAAAAGTGTCGACAGACAATCGATCAGAAGCTCTTAATCCTTGATAGAAGATTTGAACCAATCTTCTTTGATCATAACCATGATGAGGGTGAGCAGCACATAACTTCTTAAACCTTTGCGAAAATTGGGGAAAATTCTCCAATTTACGTTGAAGAATGCTTGCAACTTTAGCTCGACGTTCAAGGTCTATATCTTGCTTCTTAGTTGAATTGCTTGGTTGATCGATCTTCAAGGGCGGTTGAACTTCTTTGTTGTTGACTTCTGCTCCTTCTTGGTTTCTTTTGCTCGATCTTTCTTCTCATGGAAGGTTGAAGATTTCGTCCTCCGAGATAATTCCTCAAGAGCTTTGAATGCATTCTCCGGGGTTCTTTCATGTAGTGGCTTTATACTGAAAGAATCAACAAGAACTCGATCTTTAAGTCCCAATCCTCCATAGAAGATTTGGATTAAAATTTCTTCCTTGAATCCATGATCAGGGCAATCGGCACACAGCTGCTTGAATCTCCTCCAAAATTGGTGGAAAGTCTCGTTGTAGCGTTGTCGAATGTCCATTATCCTTTGTCTTCCTTTGGAAATCCGATCAGGTTTTGTTGATGAAGAATCTTCAATGGCTCCTTTCTTAACAAACTTACAACTTATAACGTAAACACCTTCAATCTTGATTTCGGCAGGCACTTGTAAATCTTCCTTGGTGTAGCTCGGCTCTCCTTTAGCTTCTTGATGTGCGGCATGGTATGGATAAGGGTCTTGCAACTCTTTTCCACTCCTTAAAGAAATTGCACTAACGTTCTCTCTAGGAGGTACCTTTGGTTGTGATGGAATCCCTTGTTGACCTTGCGTCTTGAGATCACTCAAATCACTAGCTAATTGCCTAATTTGTTTTCTCATCATCTCCATAGCTTCTTTGATTTGTTGTAACTCAATGGCTTGTGAAGTTTGAAAATTAGGTCTTTGAAAATTCGGCCTTCCTTGAAAATTACCTTGGTTCCCATATTGTTGACTCGGTTGTTCAGGTCTCCAATAAGGTTCAAGCTTCCTTTGATAAGCTCCTTGTAATCCCACGGCATTGATTCCTTGTTTGTTGTCTTCCAAAATCGCACAAACCCTAGGCACACTTGAAAAATTCGCATGGAACAAATCAGTGAGCAAAGCGATTTGCTGATTCGTTTCTTGAAGTTGTTGCTCCAATGAGGTTGAATAGGTAGAAACTTCATTAATTCTTCTCATAGCGCCTTCTCTTGAAAAGTCTTCTCGAGATCCAAATTGTTGAGTGTTTGCAGCCATGTTTTCCACTAAAGACCAAGCTTCGGTAGGAGTTTTGTCGATGAAAGCTCCTCCGCTTGCAGAATCGATAGAAGATCTGTCAAACGGTAGTAATCCTTCGTAGATATGGTGATTGGGGCAGCTCGCACAAAGTGTTTTGAAACGTTCCCAATATTCATGCATTGTTTCTCCATGGCGTTGCTTAATTCCGCAAATCTCCTTCCTTATACTTGATGCTTTATGTGCAGGAAAGTACTTTTCCAAGAACAGCTTCTTAAGGCTCGTCCAAGATGCGATTGAACCAGTGGGTAGAAGGTACAACCAATCTTTTGCTCGGTCCATAAGAGTGAACGGAAAGGTTCTTAACATGAATTGACATTCAGGAATACCTTGAATACTTGTAGATGCGCAGGCAATCTGGAAATCAGTTAGATGTCGGTGAGGATCTTCTCCAGGCAAACCGTGAAATTTGGGTAAAATCTGAATAAATCCAGATTTAATTTCAAAGTTTCCATTGGTATCGGGGTAACGAATGGCTAAGCGTTTGGCATTGACGTTTGGTGCAGCTAACTCTCTCAGAGTTTTGGGTTGTTCTTCTTCAGCCATATCTTCTGACGATGTTGAAACAGCAGATCTAGGAGAACTCGGTTGAGAACTCGAATCGGATGTTTCCTCTTCTTGTAATCGACTTTGTGTTTTCTTCTTCTTCTGAAATAGCGTTCTTTCAGGCTCAGGATTGAATTCTAAACCTTCAGTACTACTACTTCTTGTCTTTGGCATGCAGTTTCCTAGAAAAATCAAACAAAACTAAAAAGAAAAATTAGCAGTAACAGTTCTTAAATAAAAAATAAAATAAAAATATTTTTTTTATTTATTCTAAAACGGAAAAACGGATAAAGAAAACAATTTTTTTTAAATCGCAAATATTTTTTTATATAAAAATCGGAAAAAGGAAAACTTTTTTTTTTAGAAAAAACGGAAAAACAAAAACAAAAAAACTAATTTTTGGATCTAATCTCTCTTCACTTTCTACTCAATTCAATTCCCTTCCCCGGCAACGGCGCCAAAATTTATGGCGTATCGTGCAGGGACCGTAAAAATAATCCCCACAATAAACTAACTAGAATAGCTAGGGCAAGTAGGGGTCGAATCCCACATAGAAGATTTATGTGATGATCAATAAAAAGATAGAAAGATCTTTTCCAAAAATCAAACAGAAAACAGAGGATTGTAAAATTAATTATAAAGAAAACAATTAAACTAAAAATAAAGCAAAGCAAATCTAAATCTAAATCTAAATCTAAATCTAAATCTAAAGCAGATTAATAAAGCAAACAATAATTAAAAAGCATACTTCTTCACCAGTGGTATCATTCAATCAAATTAACTATGGATCCTTGTTTTAAAAGGTGAATATCGCATCTTATTCTTTACTGACAACTGATATAGGTTTCCCAACATGTATTTTAGATAAGAGGCCGATTAGAGCTGCAGTTATCCCTATTATTCCTTCAGCAATCGATTGCTTTCTTAAGGCTTAAAGATCACTTGAGAACAAAGCATTAAGATTAATTAATTTTACACACATGCCTACAAAGTAGAACCATACGAAGAGAAATTTCTCGCCCTCCGGTAGACAAACACCCATTAAGCAGCGATTAAACAAACCTAATTTGCTACATACAATCAAACTTGAGTGATTAATTCTAAGCCTGATCTAGCCATAGATCTTCCTCTTACATCGTTAGTGGCCACATAACTCAAATAAGATTCAGAATCATAAAATTAAAACAGGGTTTTGACTACTATCATCAAGAACTTAACACAAAATTATAAGTATAGAAATCTCACCGTAATCAATTGATTGAATTCACCAAAGGATCAGAAGTATTAAGGATTTAGCTACTCATGGATTTTTCGAAAAATCCATGAGAGGCATAAGAATACTTACAGAGGTAGGGAGAGGCAAAATCTCCCCTTTGAAAACCCTAGGGACATCGACCCCTCTATTGTTAGAGAGGGTGTCGAGTTCTCCCTCTTCTAAAACTATAGAAAAACCTAAAAACTAAAGAAAGGTAGAAAAAGAGAATTATCTAAATCTATGATGTGTAAAAGTATATGTGTAAGTGTGTGATTTGTGATACAGGAGGTGGCTATTTATAGTGGAGAAATAGGGTAGGACGGTTTAGGCTTGATTTGGTCTCCAAGTTGGATTAGGTGTCATCCTAGAGTAGAATCCAAGTTAGATGAGGACTCTAGAATTTTCTGGAATTTTCTGGAATCTGGCAGCAACTTCGACGTCGATTTCAGGCTTGAAGATGGCAGATCTGGGCTTTGCACTTCAAAAGAAATCTGTAGAGCTCGGAGTTAGCTTTCCAACGGCTACTCATGGGCTTAAAACGGACATCTGAGCAGAAAGTTATGGTCTTTCTACGAAGACTGTGCTGAAACCGGGCTTATATCGCAAATCTACGGGATTAATGCGGGATTTGGATATTCTTTTGGATATGGGGCCTACAAATTGGGATTTTAACTCCAATTATATGTTTATATGGGCTGACTATATTCCCATATAAATAATCCAAAAATCCTTAACTTCAGGCTTCATCTGGGCTTGTCTTCAATCCTTAGCAAATTATGCTCCAAATCTTCAATTTTTACTTCTTGAATTAATTCTTCAATTCTTCAAAATATCTTCAATCACGAACTTCGCATCTTCAAATCTTCATTCCAAATGGCTAAATCCATAGTTGAGTAAAAAGTCTCCAAAATAGCTCCAAAAAGAGTGAAAAACAATAAGTTTTCACTTTTCTTGTTTTCAAGACCTAAAAACACAAATACTAACAAAATAGGGTAAAAACACATATAAAAATAGCAAAAAGTATATAAAAATAGCTATAAAAACATGCATAATTTGAGCTTGATCAATGAGGCAGTGGGAATTTATCTTTAGGGCTGGCCTTATTTAAATCTCGGTAATCTACACACATCCGCACCTTTCCATCCTTTTTCGGGACTGGAACAATATTAGCCTGCCATTCGGGATACCTAATCTCCTCAAGAAAACCGGCATCAAACTGTTTCTTGACTTATTCTTTTATTTTCAAAAGCATATCCCGCTTCATACTTCTCAACTTTTGTTCTACTAGCTTGCATTCAGGTCTAATCGGTAATCTGTGAACTGCTACTTCAGGATTCAACCCCGGCATATCCTGATACGACCATGCGAACACATCTGCATACTCTTTAAGCAATTCTACTAACTGTTGTCTATCTTTTGGCGCCAAAGTAGTGCCAATCTTTACTTCTCTCCTATTCTCCTCTGTACCCAAATTTATCAATTCAGTGGATTCTTTATGAGGCTGGATTTGCCTATCTTCTTGCTCAATCAATCTCATGAGGTCTGAGGGTAGCACTGGGTCCTCGGCTTATTCCTCAGACATATCATTATTACACACAGGCCTTTCAAAAATATTTGCAAGGCTATCCGGTTCGTCTTTGCATTCATTGTCAGTTGGTCTGCGAAAGAAATGAAGAGAATATATACGTATAGAGAATAATAAAGGATAAGTAAATAAACAAATAAACACATGTGTGAACAAAATGGAATGAATGAGAGGAAAACTTGAACATGCATTTGACTTCATTACTCATCATAACAAAGAGAACATGATTTGAATAACATCCATGATCATGAAAATGAGATTCAATCACATTTTTAGGGAAAAGACATTAAAACTTTAAAAAGTCTGATTACATTTCATTGTTGATAACTCTGGTTGAAGAGGATGCTGATTATCCGATCTTGGTTGGTAAGCTTTATTCGTACTTGTATTGTACTTGCTTTTGTTGACTAAACCACTGACTGGCCGGTTTGCGAGTGATGAAAAGGGAATACTTTCAAAGTGGTGAGTTCAGAGACAGAAGCTTAATACTCATCTTCAAAGCAAAACCCAACTTCTTTTCTTACCAAAATGCCGCTTAGAGTTAGAGTACAGCTGCGTAAAAACCTCTAATCTTCGCCCATTAATTTAAACCGGCCACTGACTTCTCGAACGTTTTTCAGATAGAAGTCGTCATTTTTAGCAGATAAGAGAAGACACGAAGGGAGGAGTTCAGCTTAGCCCCTTGCTCCTCTTTGATAGACAACTGGAAACTCAAACTCAGTCCAATTGACCTCCTCAGATCCTGACTATGCTGGGTAAATCCATGGGCAGCTGTCCTCTGACCCATCCTCCACTGCATTCACTGACAACTCCATAAACTTTCCTTTGACAGTTGAAACTTCAGTGGCCAAATGAAGGGCATCTATCTTTTCTGATGAGTTCTTCCAACCAGCTGACCTGAAAGTGTGATACAGGGGAGGAAACTCCATTTTGCCTGCTTCATATGGCTCTCCCTTAAGTCTAGCTATCCTTCTTAGCTTTATTCTTTCATTTGACTCAACTCGATCCTTCCAAACTGGGTTAAAACCCAAGCCAAAAGTATAAGCATACTTTGGTGTAGAAATGGCTTCCCCAATTCCTTGAAGTCTTTTTCCTAAACCGCATCCAACCTTCCACCCTTTCCCAACCAACTGTTTCATCTGCATAATCCAATTCTTAGTGACATGAGGCATGGGCAACTTTCCTCCTTTAACATGAGTCACTTCTGCAACTTTGAAATAGTGATAGGAATCCTCCACACTCTCCTCTGTAGCTTCCACATATGGGGCGTTGTTAGTTTGCGTAGCTCTAATGTCTTTCTCTCCTTTGATCTCTATCAGCTTGTTCCCCACTCGAAACTTAACTGCTTGGTGTAAGGTGGACGGTACAGCCCCCGCCATATGAATCCAGGGTCTTCCCAATAAACAAGAGTATGCGGGACTTATATCCATTACTTGGAAAGTCATCAAGAATTCAACCCATCCTATTTCCATCTGAATCTCAATATCACCTCTCACGGAATGGGTAGTTCCATCAAAAGCTCTCACCATCATATTGTTTGGTTTAATGTAGGAAAGATCCACAGATAGCTTCTCCAGTGAATGATACGGCATGATATTCAAAGCCGACCCATTATCAATCAGAATTCTACCGACATGAAACCCATTGCACCCAGCTGATATGTATAGAGCTTTCAAGCTATTCCTTCCTCCTTCGGGAATGTCTTCATCAGTGAAGGTAATGTGTCCCGCAGTCATGCTCCCCACAATATGATCAAGATTCTCCACTGTGATTCCTTGCTCCACATAGGCTTGACTTAACACCCGAAGTAAGGCTTTCCGATGTGCTTCTGAATTCAACAACAAAGATAGGATGGAAATTCTAGCAGGTATCTTGTTCAACTGATCTACCACACTGTACTCACTATGCCTGATAATCTTGAGAAACTCACAAGCTTTCTTCTCTGTAAAGCATGGCTTCCCTATTTCCCCTTGAGCAGATGATTGGCCTTGTTCCATCATTGGCGGCTTATCCACAGGACATCCTTTCTCAAACTTCTCCTCTCTCCGTATTGGTTCCTTCATAGGTTGTGAATAGCAATGACCACTTCTAGTCATTCCTCCAACCCCAGTTATGTTGGCTGAATCTATTTGAACTCTGCTGTTTGAGGGGACACATTAACATCATATCTCCAAGGCACACAATGATTACTTTCATAGGCAAAAGGCTTAGGTGAGTTGACCATCATGTGTTGCGGCATTACTGTGGGAGGCTTTGGTATAAAGGGTCGTACCATTGGGATTGTCGGTACGAAGGGTGATGGTGGCAGCCTAGTGGGCAAGGTGGGAATAAATGTCTTTGGCTTTTCTTCTTCTATCACCACATTAACATCCTCCATTGGAACTTCAATATAGAACTGAATTCGGGACTCATTCATCAACTTCTGAACAAAACCCTTGAATGCCTCACAACTCTGTATAGCATGCATACCGTGCATAGGGCATTCTCCATTACTGACTTGCCCCTCATATTGCCTCGGCTTCTCATGTCGGCCTTCACTAACGCCTTGTATACTGTTTCCATAGGGGTGACAACCTTGTGGACATCCCTTATCACAATCTCCCCTCCACATATAGCATTGACCTGGCCTTTATTGTGATTAGGCAGTGGATTCCCTGTCGTGTTTGGTTGTTCTATCTTGGGAAAACTGAGCTTTCCACTCTTCACTAAAGCTTGCACCTCCTGCTTCAATCTAAGGCAATTCTCAGTTGAATGTCCTTGAGCCCCACAATGATAGTCGCAATAAGCATTAACATCATACCATACAGGAAATGGCGGCTGCAGAAGACGCTGATACTGAACCTGACGGACCAAATTCTGTTGGACCAACTGTGGTAGTAGCTCTGAATATGTATATGGGATAGGATCAACTAGCTATCTAGCTTGGCGAAAAGTAGCCCTTGGAGGAAAAGCTTGACCACCAGGTTGTGGTGTAAGTACTGCAGATTGTTGATTTGGTGCTGGCGCCCTATAGGAAGTGCCCCCAACGTTGTTGATTGGCTGATAAGAGTATGGAGCCGGTGTTGGTGGACAATGATAGTTCATCGGGCTCTGAATAGGTTGTTGGTAGTTGTAGGCTGGAGATGGATAATAAGGTCTATAAGAACCTTGAGGCTGGTACCCCACCTGATTGACACTACTAGCTTCCTCCTTCTTCCAGTTACCCCTTTTTAGCCTCATCTGGGACTACAATTTTCCCGGACTTAATGCTATTATCAAGCTTCTGTCCTATCACCACAATCTTCGCAAACGGTTCACCCGACATGTTAAAAAGCTTATCATAGAAGATCGACTTCTGAATGTGGATGAAAAGCCCCGAAATTTCTGATTCCCCTATTGTCGGCCTGACCTGGGCAGCCATATCCCTCCAGCGCTGAGCGAACTCAGTGTAGCTCTCAGTAGGCTTCCTTTCCATGGCTTTCAAAGTTTCTCTGTTTGGAGCCAATTCAATCAAGTACTTATATTGGTCAAGGAAAGCCTTTGCAAAATCATCCCAGGAACGAATGCGATGCTTATCGAGCTGGTTGTACCATGCAGAGGCTGTGCCTGTCAAGCTATCCTGAAAGCAGTAGATCATCAGCTTTTCAGTTTCCATATAGGGTCCCATCTTCCTCGTATAGCTTTTCAAATGATTGTTTGGGTAGCTTTTGGTCCAATCAAATTTCTCAAACTCCGGGGCCTTAAATTTTGGAGGTATGACCAAGCCATCCACCAAGGATAGTTCTGTAGCATTGATGAGCCCGTAGTAGCTACTCGAGCCTTCTAAACCGCGAAGCCTTTCCTCAATCAAGCTCAACATACGCTTGTTCTCGTCTGCCAAGTCGTCCTCTTTCTTTCCAATGACCCCCAATGGCTTCTCTTGACCTACAGCTAGTGTTCCTGGGTGGTAGTGCACCGGATTCTCATATGGGCCATACGAACCATCCCCTCGGGTATAGTAGGGTGTCGTGGGATAGTAGACATACCCTGGCGGGGCATCATTGGTTGTTTCAGCATGCAACTTGCCATTATCTTTAGGTTTCTCTGCCATTTCATCTAAGTTGTTTATTTTCTCCTGTGCTGCCCCTTCTCTTGCCGGATTTTCTATGGCCACAGACAACCTGTTCACCGCTGCCAACACTTGTCTCAACTGTTCCTTCATCTCATCCCTGTCTCGCTTCAATTCCTCAAATTCCTCGCCATGCAGACCTGCCATTGCTCTAGCCTTTGACCGTGTGAAATAATGACGTTGAGCTATCTTGGAACCTTTATTATTAAAATTATTGATTAGAAACTAAAGTTAAATCTTTTGTTAATGAATGTAAATGAATGAACGCCCCGAAAGTCAATAATTTGTACAATTCCCCATCCTCACGGGAAGACTTTACAAATCTTGCCTCCCGTATCCAGAATTTGGATGGCCCGGCCCCCCTTGGCATACCAAAATTCCTTCGCACTTGCATTATGAAATCACGTAATGCAATGATATAAGAATGACATATATATATCATATTATGCAGGCATGGGCAATTGATCTTTTTAATGCTAATGTGTAAATGAAAAACATAAATCCCCACAATAACCAGTGAGATCTTCAGTAATTCACCATGGGGACAGATGTTGGTCACCGGCCACTTAGGACCAATCACCGCCGCAGCACGGAATCCTTTCGATGGAGGTTGAGTTTGCATTCACTTTTTGTTAGCAATATTGACAGTAGAGTTTCGAAAAAAGAAATATGGGATTTGTTCAACGAATTCGGAGTTACGGTTGATTTATATATGCCGATTAGAAAAAGGAACAGTTTCACTAATTTTGCTTTCATCCATTATCGGTACTATGAGGAATTGAGGAGGGCTATTGAATATGGCAATGTGAGGAAACTGGATGGCAGATCGTTGGTGGTTAAAAAGGCGTTGGCTAGAAAATTAGATGAGACTCCTTACGATAGAGATGGCAGAAGAAATCAGATTGTTTCTCCACGTGACAGACCAGGCTTTAGATCAGGCAAAACAGCTGATGTCAGAATCAATTATCATAAAGGGAAGTCTGTACAAAGTGACAGAATGAGTAGCAGGGGTTATTTCAGAGAACCTGTCAGGAGGTATCCCACAAGAAGTCAGAGAAAGGAATTTGTGAAGGATCATATATGCCGTCTAAAAAAAGAAAACCATTTTTTGTACCTAAGGATGGTGACAAGTCTTCAAAATTACAGGAGACAGAGGCAAAAAAACTTCTTGAAGCTGATAGAGTTGAAAAGAATGCTAATCAAGTCATCAATGAGCAAATCCAGTCGGAAGTGGGTGTTCAGAAAGACTCCCCTGTAGATGGGAACATGGACGTTCATTCTCAAGGGGATGGCGATGATTCGAATGGTGGTTATGCTTCTTGTGAAGAAGTTGATATTGATGTTAATATCCAGAGGATGATTTAAAATGGCTTGATAGAAGTGTGATTGTAAGGTTTAACGACTCGATCAACATTCTTGATGTCGTCGATCTTATAAAGGATCTTGATTGTAATGTTTTTGTCAGAATATGGAGCAATGTTATGCTTGTGTTAACGATGGAAGAGGAGTCTGAGTTGGATGAGTGTATTCTTTTGGTCAAAAATATTTGTCAAGATTGGATTGTGGAGATTTCCCATTGGGGTTCTTTCTTCTCGCAAAGGGTTTCTCTTGTATGGATTAAACTCCACGATGTGCCGTTGGAGCTTTGGCACCAAAATTTTTTTGATACAATGTGTAATAAGTGGGGAAAATTGGTGAAGGCAGATGTTGATACTCAGGAAAAAAATTCTTTTCTGTTTGCCAGACTACAGGTGTTAGTTTCGAGTTTATCTGATATTCCCAAATTGGTGGTAGGAAGCTCTTTGTGAATAAAGTTCAAAATTACAATCTCTTTAGAACCCGAGGTGGTTTCAGTTCCGGCGAATCATGATGATGCTCCGGCGACTGAAGAAATTCAAATTATTCGAACAAGTTAATGGGGAATCAGGAATTGGCCATAAATACTCCTGGTCTTATTGGGTCCTTGGTTGAGCATGTATCAGAATCGAAAGATGCCTTGGACATAGGGGAAGACAATGATGAAAGCAGAGTTAAAGTGTCAGATGCAGATATTATTGGGGAGAGTATCAGTTTTTCTAGAAAATTGGAAGATGCAGTTAATAGGGAGATAGTAGTTTTTAATTCCAAAGGAAATTGCTTTTTTGGGTCAGAAGAGGTTGTGGATAATTCTTATGTGGAGCCCATTACTTCGGATCCTGGTGTTTATTTCAGCCCAAGTACCACGAGCCCAACCGAGAGTGGCCCATCTATGGAGATGAGAAGTGACTGTGGGCCTTGGAGATCACATGAGAAAAAGGCCTGGGAATCGATGGGGAAAAGATTTAATTGGCTCAATTGCAGAATTTGTGATAGAAAGAGGCGTAAGAATCCTAGAAGGGGGGTTACTAAGATCGTGCTTGGAGATAAGGCAATTACAGACTTCAATTCAGATATATCTCTGTCAGATGAAGATATAAGGACGCGGAATGAGATTTTCATCAGAGAAGTCGAGGAAACTTTTGAGGTGAGTGTGGCTTTGGGTCTAAAATTTTGTGAAGATAGGAATCAAATTGTGGATAGATTTCTGACTCTCGGAAGTGAAGATTAGCTATGTTTTCTTTTTGGTGTGGGTTGTTTGTGACAATGAAGATTTTGTCTTGGAATATCAGAGGCCTTGGTAGAAAGGAGAAGAAAAGATCGGTTAGATCTGCTGTGGTATGTGGAATTTTTGCTTATTCAAGAAATGAAGCTTGAACAAGTTGATAATAGGCTGTTGCGTTTAATTTGGGGAAAAAACAATTATGATTGGAAGGCTTCAAATGCAGTGGGTTCTTCTGGAGGTTTGATTTCAGTATGGGATAAGGATTTCTTTTCCTTGAGCTGTCAATAATTGAACAAAGGTACATTATTTGTGTTGGTACTTTGAAGAAGATTGGCTTGCAGTGCGTGATTGGGAATGTTTATGCGCCTAATGAAGAGTCGGATAGGCAGAAGCTTTGGGAGGAAATATGTGAGTTAAAGAGTCAATTGGATCGGCCTTGGATCTGTAGACACCCTAATTTCGCTTGTATCCTTTTAATAAAATTGAGTGGCTCCTAAATTTCCATGAGGATCACTCAAAGGCATTTTGGTCATTTGTGCACTTAAGGGCATTTTGGTCGTCTTTGGTTCACTGTCTGTTTAAGATAGCTAAAGTTTTTGGACATCGTGGTAAAATAGTGAATATCTTCTTAGGTTAATCCTAACTTGATTGCATTAGAAAGATCCAAAAATATTTTAGTTTTGTTGCATTATTGCCTTTTTTGCATTTTTTGGCTTGGCTTCATTTAGTGATTTAGCATTTTTAATTTTATCATTTAGCTTAAAACATTTTAGTTTACATAAATAGGATTTGCGTAATTCTGGTAATGAGATTGATTGGAAAAGAAAAGTATAGAAAATGGAAAATTGCTTTTTTTTTATTTGGTAAGGCATTGTTGCACGTCAGACTAATTTCTTAGCTTAGTACTATGCTCAAGGCATTTTAGAATTAAGGCAATCACATCATATATTTCCTTAATTTCATGCATATCATCACATCATTTGACAGTTTGTTGACTTAGATTTTGCATGAATAAGGTTTGCATCTTTACTAGTTTACATGAATTTCATGCATATATTTCATGATTAAGGCAATCACATCATATATTTCCTTAATTTCATGCATATCATCACATCATTTGACAGTTTGTTGACTTAGATTTTGCATGAATAAGGTTTGCATCTTTACTAGTTTACATGGGATTCATGGTAGCTTGCATTTGCGTTGTATTGTCACTTTGCATATTGGGTTTGGTCATCATCAGGGGGTAAGGGGGAAAACATAAACTGATTGCATAGCATAGGATCATGTTTTTGTCACTAGCATGAATAAAGGAAATGCAATAGAAATTGGAGAGCTTATATTCCCTTATCAATATTACATCGGAAAATAACATTGGAAAATGGAAGAAAAGTGAGGTTTAAACTACAAAAAGGGGCTTAAGCCGTTCTCCCCAAGATGTCATTGCATCACCATGGTAGTTCCTAGCTTGTGGAGGCATTCCCTAAATCCAAAATCAAAGTGCCCAATTAGACACAAAGAGCTACATGTAAAACAACCAACCTCAACAACGCAGTCCCAGAAAAATGTGAATTTGATTACCTTGGAGAGCTCGAACGGAAAAACTTTGTGAATGAAAGTCGTAGAGGACTCCTGGGGCTTCGATTTGGGCACAAGAACGACACGATTTGGTTCTGGAATGAAAAAGATATGGACCCCGCAGTCCAAGCCTCCAAAAATCACAGAAATGCTGGACAGCAGTTGCAGCCGAAGGAGACTTCAAATTTGGCACCCAAGATGACTCCATTTGACAAAGTTATCTTCATGAAAGTTGAAGAACACTCTTCAAGCTTTCTCCAGCCTACAAGAACATAGAAATTGGACTTAAATTGAAAGAGTTATGATTTTTTGAAGACAGCTGTACAAGAATGCATTCCAGCAGCAAATAATCTTAAAATGCAACGTTTTCATATTCAAGCCACATCCACAAACTATCATTGCAGCAATCAAAGTCGATGATCAGAAGCAAGCTTCAAGCTTCGAGGGGCAAAATGCTCAAGGTAAGGACATGGGATAGCAAACAAGACAAAACAATTTTCAATGGTCGCAAATGCAGCAAGCAAGGCAACAATGCAAGGAGGAAATTTAAGATCAAAACAGGGTAGATATTCGTTTTTGCAAATGGCAGGGAAACAAGACAAAAGAAAGTAAATATGCACTGCAATAAGCATCATGAGGCATGCATCTCACATTTGGCAGTCAACAGAGACTCAATTGGGTAACGAATGGCAGTGCATATGAGTAGCAAATGACTCAGAAAACAAGCATGCGCACCCATGCACACATCACAGCAATATATATATCATCACTTTTCCTTAGCATGTATCGCTGATCGTGTCGTCTATGACCATAAAAATAATCTCCACAATAAACTAACTAGAATAGCTAGGGCAAGTAAGGGTCGTATCCCACAGAGAAGGGTTATGTGATGAACAATAGAGAATAAAGAAAAATCTTTACCAAAAATAAAACAGAAAATAGGGGATTGTAAAAATCACTTATAAAGAAAACAATTAAACTAAAAATAAAAGCAAAGTAAATTAAATCTAAATCTAAATCTAAAGCAAATTAATAAAGCAAACAATAATTATAAAGCATACTTCTTCTCCAGTGGTATGATTCAATCAGATTAACTATGGATCCTCGATTTAAAAGGTGAATTTAGCATCTTATTCTTGACTGACAACTGATATAGGTTTCCCAACATGTATTTTAGATAAGAGGCCGATTAGAACTGCAGTTATCCCTTTTATTCCTTCAGCAATCGATTACTTTCTTAGGGCTTAAAGATCACTTGAGAACAAAGCATTAAGATTAATTAATTTTACACACATGCCTACAAAGTAGAACCATACGAAGAGCAATTTCTCGCCCTCCGATAGACAAATACCCATTGAGCAGCGATTAAACAAACCTAATTTGCTACATACAATCAAACTTGAGTGATTAATTCTAAGCCTGATCTAGCCATAGATCTTCCTCTTACATCGTTAGTGGCCACATAACTCAAATAAGATTTACAATCATAAAATTAAAACAGGGTTTTGACTACTATCATCAAGAACTTAACACAAAATTATACGTATAGAAATCTTACTATAATCAATTGATTGAATTCACCAAAGGATCAGAAGTATTAAGGATTTAGCTACTCATGGACTTAGGAAAATCCATTAGAGGCATAAGAATACTTACAGAAATAGGGAGAGGCGAAATCTCCCCTTTGAAACCCTAGGGACGTCGCACCCTCTATTGCTAGAGAGGGTGTCGACTTCTCCCTCATCTAAAACTAGAGAAAAACCTAAAAACTAAAGAAAGGTAGAAAAAGAAAAAAACTATATGAGAGATAAATTGTGTAGTATGTGATTTGTGATACAGGAGGTGTCTATTTATAGTGGAGGAATAGGCTAGGACGGTTTAGGCTCTGACTTGGTCTCCAAGTTGGATTAGATGTCATCCTAGAGTAGAATCCAAGTTAGATGAGGACTCTAGAATTTTCTGGAATTTTCTGGAATTGGGCAGGAACTCCTACTTCGATTTCGGGCTTGAAGATGGCATATCTGGGCTTTGCACTTCAAAAGAAAGTTGTAGAGCTCGGAGTTAGCTTTCCAACGGCTGCTCATGGGCTTAAAACGGACATCTGAGCAGAAAGTTATGGCCTTTCTACGAAGACTGCGCTTAAACCGGGCTTATATCGCAAATCTACGGGATTAATGCGGGATTTGGATATTCTTTTGAATATGGGGCCTACAAATTGGGATTTTAACTCCAATTATCGGTTTATATGGACTGACTATATTCCCATATAAATAATCCAAAAATCCTCAACTTCAGGGCTTCTTCTGGACTTGGCTTCAATCCTATGTAAATGAGCTCCAAATCTTCAATTTTTACTTCTTGAATTAATTCTTCAATTGTCTTCAAATCTTCAAAATATATTCAATCACGAACTTCGCATCTACAAATCTTCATTCCAAATGGCAAAATCCATAGTTGAGTAAAAAGTCACTAAAATAGCTCCAAAAAGAGTGAAAAACAATAAGTTTTCACTTTTCTTGTCTTCAAGACCTAAAAACACAAATACTAACAAAATAGGGTAAAAACATATATAAAAGTAGTAAAAAGTATATAAAAATAGCTATAAAAACATGCATAATTTGAGCTCGATCATAATTTCCCCCACACTAAATCTTTGCTAGTCCCTAGCAAACTAGTGTAGACAAACAAAAATTAAGATTTAAGATAGTGAATCTTGTTCAAATCTTTTGAAAAACTTTGAATACATACTTATATCAAGGATCAATTCAATTTATGAAATCAGAATAACAAAGAATATTAAAAGTATCCAATTCAATAGATCAAGATATAGCAAGCATCCTCATTCTTAAGTAACCATAATCAAAGTAGCTCTAATCACTTATCATTTATTACACCTATAACTACTTCTTTCTATAAGCTTATGTCTTCACCTTTATCTCCACTACTCAAACAATTGCATATCATGAATACAAATCAATAATTTCGCATGGGTTATAATAGTTTTCAAAGGGTAATTAATTTAGAAAAGTGAGGTTACTAACCTCAAAGTGTTCATGCTTAGGGGTTACTAACGCCCTATATTTTATTTTTGTGAGGCTACTAGCACTCTAGAGGGACAATTCTTCTGCCGATCCATGCCTCTTATCCTCTTCCCAAGGGTTACTAACTCCTTTTGTTTAAAGAGAAGAGTGACAACAATGGATTTTTTTTTTAATTTTTTAAGGCAAAAGATATCTCTTCTCCTCTTGCATGAAAAACACTCATTTTTTTATGAAAAAGATTTTTTTTTTGACTACCCTTCTAATATAGATAGTCCCCCACACTTATTTTTGACATATTCATAAAATACTCTCATAAGTGTAGTTTCAGTAAAAATTAAACACAAGTTCTAAAAATAGGCAATCATAGAAATAATCCATGGTAAGCAATTATCACAGACTTCAATTATACCTAATCTAAGAAATAAGATATCATACTATAAATCAATCAATAAATCAATCATTCTTAAAAATTCAAAGCAATCATCAATCAAAAATCAAATCAATAACTCAATATAAGCATATAAAATCAAAATTTTGTCAAAATTTTCGAAAAAATTATACCAATTTTACCAATTTTATGCATTTAGACTCACTCCCCCACACTTAAAAGATACATTGTCCCCAATGTATTAACAAGCGTGGAAAATCAAAGCAAAAATAAATATGCATCTTTAAAGACTAATTAACCTATATAACCTATATCTATATGAATCGTATATCAAAGAAAAATCAAGACAAATAATCAAAGCATGGCAAGAAAAATTAAATGGAGTTAAGGTTTAAAAAAACTTAGGGGTTTAATCCAAGCATAAGCTCCATTCGATTTCTTCATATCGGTGAAAAGCTCCTTTTTCTCCTTTGGTATGGAAAATCCTAAAAAAAATAAAAATAAAAATAAAACAAAGAAAATATTATGGGTTAGTAAAAATAATATTGGGTTGCCTCCCAATAAGCGAATTTCTTTAAGGTCTTTGGCTAGACTACCTTCAAGAAGGTTATTCTTCAAGGGTGAAGGAATTTTGGGTGTAATCCTTCAACAGGTCCTCGATAACTCTACTTTCTTCAATGATTTTGATAGTTTCAAGTTGAATTTTATCAAGACTTGAAAAGATCAAAGCATTAGGCGATGGCATAGTTGTGACTTGGCATGGCGCGGCATAGGCTCGTGGTGGCACGGTATGGTGCGCGGATGGCTTGGCAAGGGCCGGGCATGGTGCGCGGACAAGGCCGGGCATGGCGCGGTGGTGTCTCGATGGGAAGCTCGCATGGCCGGTACTGATTGGGTAGGTAGCGCGGCTGGTGCGGACAGGGCATGGCATGGCGTGGATGTATGCGCGGAAGAAGCGGGCAAGGTCGGTCTAAGCATGGGCGGCTGCGCGGCATTAACCGGGCATGGCCGGGCATACGGCATGGGTGGCGCGGCAGTGGCCTGGCTGGGCCGGGCAGGCAGCACGACAGAGGCTGGTGGCGTCCGGACATGTGGCTCGGGTGTGGCCGGGCTAGGCGCGGCAAGGCTTGATGTCGCACAAGCTTGGGGTGCCTTGGCCGGTGTTGGTCGGCCATGTGAGGTCGATGGCCGGGCTGCAGCCGGGCATACTGGCTTGTGCGGCACGGGCTTAACCGGGCTGAGTCCTTGAGCAGCTTCCTTCGGTGTATTGGTTATCATCTGGGCAAAATTCTCCATTATCTCGTATATGTCAGCAGTGCTGTGATCGAACAGGGGAATATAGATAAGAGTGTCGACAGACAATCGATCAGAAGCTCTTAATCCTTGGTAGAAGATTTGAACCAATCTTCTTTGATCATAACCATGATAAGGATGAGCAGCACATAGCTTCTTAAACCTTTGCAAAATTGGGGAAAACTCTCCACTTTACGTTGAAGAATGCTTGCAACTTTAGCTCGATGTTCAAGGTCTATATCTTGCTTCTTAGATGAATTGCTTGGTTGATCGATCTCCAGGGGTGGTTGAACTTCTTTGTTGTTGACTTCTAGCTCCTTCTTGACTTCTTTCGCTCGATCTTTCTTCTCTCTAAAGCTAGGGGGCTCAATTGCTTTAGAAAAAGCTTCCAATGCTGGCGATATTGGTGAGGAATCTTCAATAGCTCCTTTCTTAACAATCTTAGAACTTATAACATAAACATAATTGTTAGATTGCAATGGCACTTGAAATGAAATTCTAGGGTGGATGACTTCACCATCGAATTCCATGGTCAATGAACCATTGAATACATCAATCTTAGTATGAGAAGTCTTTAGGAAAGGTCTTCCTAATAAAAGAGGGCATTGATCTTTCGAATACTCCATATCCATGATGAATATGTCGATAGGAAAAATTAGATGCTCAACTTTAATTAAGATATTCTCTAAAACACCTTTGGGATAAACCAAAGATCCGTCAGCTAATTGCAGAATAACATCAGTATTCTTCAAAGAACCAAGATTTAAAGATTTGTAGGAAGAATAAGGCATCACGCTTAAAGAAGCACCAAGATCAAGCATCGCATTCTCTATAATACTTCTTCCAATAGAACAAGTAGTAGAAAACGCACCTGGATCTTTGCACTTAAGAGGTAAACTCTTTTGAAGCACAGCAGAGACATTAGCTCCAGCGCTTACCTTACCTTGTAATCTTTTCTTGTTGGTACAAAGTTGCTTAAGGAACTTTGCATAATTCGGAATCTGTTGAATGGCATCAAGAAGTGGGATGTTGACCTCAACTTTTCGAAATATCTCCAAAATATCTTGATCATCATCTTCTTTCTTTGACTTCTTCAATCTTGATTGAAAAGGAATTAGGTTGGAATCGGTTTTAAGCTTGTTGGAATCGCACATACCTTTTCCTTTGGGTTGAGTTGCGGCATCATCCTTGTTGGAATCTTCAATCGGTGCAGCTCCTCTGTTATTGGGTTCATCTTCAATCTTGATTTTGGCAGGCTCTTGTAAATTTTCTTGGGTGTAGCTCGGCTCTACTTCTTCTTGTTGATGTGCGGCATGGTTTGGATAAGGGTCTTGCAACTCTTTTCCACTCCTTAACGAAATTGCACTAACGTTCTCTCTAGGAGGTACCTTTGGTTGTGATGGAATTCTTTGTTGACCTTGTGTCTTGAGATCACTCAAATCGCTAGCTAATTGGCTAATTTGTTTTCTCATCATCTCCATAGCTTCTTTGATTTGTTGTAACTCGATAGCTTGTGAAAATTGAAAATTAGGTCTTTGAAAATTCGGCCTTCCTTGATAGTTACCTTGGTTCCCATATTGTTGACTCGGTTGTTCAGGTCTCCAATAAGGTTCAGGCATCCCACGGCATTGACTCCTTGCTTGTTGTCTTCCAAAGTCGCACAAACCCTAGGCACACTTGAAAAATTCGCATGGAACAAATCAGTGAGCAAAGCGATTTGTTGATTCGTCTCTTGAAGTTGTTGCTCCAAAGAGGTGGAATAGGTAGAAACTTCATTGATTCTTCTTGTAGGGCCTTCTCTTGTAAAGTCTTCTCGAGATCCAAATTGTTGAGTGTTTGCAGCCATGTTTTCCACTAAAGACCAAGCTTCAGCATGAGTTTTGTCTATGAAAGCTCCTCCACTTGCAGAATTGATGGAAGATCTGTCAAACGGTAGTAATCCTTCGTAGAAGTACTGGATCAGCAACTGTTCATTGATTTGGTGATTGGGGCAGCTCGCACAAAGTGTTTTGAAACGTTCCCAATATTCATGCATTGTTTCTCCATGGCGTTGCTTAATTCCGCAAATCTCCTTCCTTATGCTTGATGCTTTGTGTGCAGGAAAATACTTTTCCAAGAACAGTTTCTTAAGGCTCGTCCAAGATGTGATTGAACCAGTGGGTAGTAGGTACAACCAATCTTTTGCTCGGTCCATAAGAGTGAACGGAAAGGTTCTTAACATGAATTGATCTTTAGGAATACCTTGAATACTTGTAGATGCATAGGCAATCTGGAAATCAGTTAGATGTCGGTGAGGGCAAACCATGAAATTTGGGTAAAATCTGAATAAATCCAGATTTAATCTCAAAGTTTCCATTGGTATCTGGGTAACAAATGGCTAAGCGTTTGACATTGACGTTTGGTGCAGCTAACTCTCTCAGAGTTTTGGGTTGTTCTTCTTCAGCCATATCTTCTGACGATGTTGAAACAGCAGATCTAGGAGAACTAGATCGAGAACTTGAATTGGATGTCTCCTCTTCTTGTTGTAATCGGCTTTGTGTCTTCTTCTTCTGAAATAGTGTTCTTTCAGGCTCAGGATTGAATTCAAAACCTTCAATACCATTACTTCTTGTCTTTGGCATGCAACTTCCTAGAAAAATCAAACAAAACTAAAAAGGAAAATTAGCAGTAACAGTTCTTAAATAAAAATTAAAAAGCAGAAACAGAAAATAAAAATATTTTTTTATTTATTTTAAAAAGGAAAAACGGAAAAGAAATTTTTTAAAAAAAATCGGAAACCCTAAATTAAAAACGGAAAAATAATTTTTTTTAATCGACGCTAACCCTAATTTTTTTTTAAAAAATCGCAAAGAATTTTTTTTTTTAGAAAAACAGAAAAACAAAAATTAATTCTTGGATCTAATCTCTCTTCACTTTCTCTCAATTCAATTCCCTTCCCTGGCAACGGCGCCAAAATTTATGGCGTATCGTGCAGGGACCGTAAAAATAATCCCCACAATAAACTAACTAGAATAGCTAGGGCAAGTAGGGGTCGAATCCCACAGAGAAGGGTTATGTGATGAACGATAGAGAATAAAGAAAAATCTTTACCAAAAATCAAACAGAAAACAGGGGATTGTAAAAATCAATTATAAAGAAAACAATTAAACTAAAAATAAAAGCAAAGTAAATTAAATCTAAATCTAAATCTAAAGCAGATTAATAAAGCAAACAATAATTATAAAGCATACTTCTTCTCCAGTGGTATGATTCAATCAGATTAACTATGGATCCTCGATTTAAAAGGTGAATTTAGCATCTTATTCTTGACTGACAACTGATATAGGTTTCCCAACATGTATTTTAGATAAGAGGCCGATTAGAACTGCAGTTATCCCTTTTATTCCTTCAGCAATCGATTACTTTCTTAGGGCTTAAAGATCACTTGAGAACAAAGCATTAAGATTAATTAATTTTACACACATGCCTACAAAGTAGAACCATACGAAGAGAAATTTCTCGCCCTCCGATAGACAAATACCCATTAAGCAGCGATTAAACAAACCTAATTTGCTACATACAATCAAACTTGAGTGATTAATTCTAAGCCTGATCTAGCCATAGATCTTCCTCTTACATCGTTAGTGGCCACATAACTCAAATAAGATTCACAATCATAAAATTAAAACAGGGTTTTGACTACTATCATCAAGAACTTAACACAAAATTATAAGTATAGAAATCTCACCATAATCAATTGATTGAATTCACCAAAGGATCAGAAGTATTAAGGATTTAGCTACTCATGGACTTAGGAAAATCCATGAGAGGTATAAGAATACTTACAGAAATTGGGAGAGGCGAAATCTCCCCTTTGAAACCCTAGGGACGTCGCACCCTCTATTGCTAGAGAGGGTGTCGACTTCTCCCTCTTCTAAAACTAGAGAAAAACCTAAAAACAAAAGAAAGGTAGAAAAAGAATAAAACTATATGAGAGATAAATTGTGTAGTATGTGATTTGTGATACAGGAGGTGGCTATTTATAGTGGAGGAATAGGCTAGGACGGTTTAGGCCGAGACTTGGTCTCCAAGTTGGATTAGATGTCATCCTAGAGTAGAATCCAAGTTAGATGAGGACTCTAGAATTTTCTGGAATTTTCTGGAATTGTGCAGGAACTTCGACTTCGATTTCGGGATTGAAGATGGCAGATCTGGGCTTTGCACTTTGAAAGAAAGCTGTAGAGCTTGGAGTTAGCTTTCCAACGGCTACTCATGGGCTTAAAACGGACATCTGAGCAGAAAGTTATGGCCTTTCTACGAAGACTGCGCTGAAACCGGGCTTATATCGCAAATCTGCGAGATTATTGCGGGATTTGGATATTCTTTTGGATATTAGGCCTACAAATTGGGATTTTAACTCCAATTATAGGTTTATATGGGCTGAGTATATTCCCATATAAATAATCCAAAAATCCTCAACTTTAGGGCTTCTTCTGGACTTGGCTTCAATCCTATGTAAATGAGCTCCAAATTTTCAATTTTTACTTCTTGAATTAATTCTTCAATTGTCTTCAAATCTTCAAAATATCTTCAATCACGAACTTCGCATCTTCAAATCTTAAAAATATCTTCAATCACGAAGTTCGCATCTTCAAATCTTCATTCCAAATGGCAAAATCCATAGTTGAGTAAACAGTCACTAAAATAGCTCCAAAAAGAGTGAAAAACAATAAGTTTTCACTTTTCTTGTCTTCAAGACCTAAAAACACAAATACTAACAAAATAGGGTAAAAACATATATAAAAGTAGTAAAAAGTATATAAAAATAGCTATAAAAACATGTATCGATCAATCGCATCGATCAAATACCACTTTAGGAAAAACACCCATTGAAGTAAAAATGAGATACAAAGGCAAAGATGGTCAAACCAAATTGTCCTTCATTTTATTCAGAAATTACATGCCATAAGAGTTCATCACACAAGCATTTAGCAGCACGCAATCCTCAATTTCCTTCAGTTAAAGATTGAGGAAGTTACCTGTTAGCCAATCAATTGGGTTGGTTCACCGTTAGTGGATTTTGGTTTGAATCCGTTACAAAATCCTTCACTTGCAAAAGGACAAAAAACAGTTAGACTGAGGAAATGAAGTCGTTTTGGCAATTGTAAAAATGCTAATTCGGTTTTAGCAAAATAAAAATCTTCACCTGACAGCTCATCGAGCTAATCGTTATCTTGAATACCTGCTCCCAACTAAATAAAAAAAATCAGAGGGAACCGTACCTGCCAGCTGACATCATTCATACACCAACAACAATTTTCGTCGGTAAGGGGAAGAGCACACGTGAGAGGAAAAACCGTGTGTACCTTGGTACTCCTCCACTCTCTAATTGACACCTAGGCCACGAAAATGCCACTTAGCAACAAGGTTCAACAAAAATTGTTGGTGGAATAAATAGAAATTGGGAGGCCATAAGAAAAAACGGTTTTTCAAGGGGGGGAGTCGGTTTAGCTTCAAAAAATTAGGGTTTATAGCAAGATTTCATACCAAAGGGTTAGAATACAACGAGATTGAAAAAAAAGAGGGTACCTTTCTTAGTTTCCTTTGAGTCCAATATCTATGGAGGCCACCTCATTTCCGTTCCTCGTTTCGCCATTAGTCTAGAGGCATTTTGATTCAAAATAGCGCAAGTGATCGATTTTAGGGTGTGATAGAGTTGGGTTTTGATACTTTGGAGAGAAAGGTGCAATCTTTGGGTGCTCAAGCCGTCGACGGTGATTTTCCGGCAGCATAGGCGGCGCTGCAACTAGGGTTTGGTCTTGAAGAAGAACCGGGTCCGTTGAAGAAGAGGAAGAAAGAAGAAGAGGAAGCGGCTAGGGTTTTGTACCCGAAAGTTTCAGGCTTTTTTCATCATTTTGTGAGTATTCTTTTAATCTCTTCAATTTAGTTCTTGTTGTTTGGTTTAAACTTTTGTCCCTTTTCGATTCAGTCCCTTGCTTATGATATTCATGTTTGATTTTGGTGATTATTTGTGATTTCATGCGATTTATTCCTAACAGTTTAATTTTCATGTGGATTCAATAAATAAAAAGATCACATTTATCATAAAAATTTGATCTTTAAGTAACTATTTATAGGTTGATAATAAAGATTCAATTTTTAAGGTAAAAGGCTTTAGTTTTTGGTTAATCAATAATAAAGATTCAATTCTTGATGTAAAAGGCTTTAGCTTTTGGTTAGCCAATAATAAAGATTCGATTTTTAGTGTAAAAGGCCTTGATTTGTGGTTAATCAGTAAAAAAGATTCAATTTTTAGTGTGAAAGACTTTAATTTTGGGGTAAATTAATAATAAAAATGTAATTTTGGATTAAAACCTTGAAGCTTTAATGGATTTCATAATAAATTCGTAATCCTTGATTGAAAAATTGGAGCTTTGGCAAAGTAATAATAAAAATGAAGTCTTTAAGTTTAAAGATTGAACTTTGAGTTAATTCGTAAATAAAAATGATATCCTAGAATAAAAGATTAAACTTTTTGATTAAGGTGAAACAAAAATAAGATCTTTGAACTAAATGATGGAATTTATGATTAGTTAACAAGAAAAATCAAAACCCTAGATTAAAAGTTTGGGTGTTTGGCTAATTTGTGATGAAATAAAGTCTTTGGAAATAAAGGGATAATTTCATAATAAACGGTTAGGATCTAGTCTAATCACTAATCTCATAATCAATTTTTGAGTCTGATTTCTCTTTGAAGCTTAATCAAATGAGTGTATTTTTTGACTAAAGTCAACTAGGTTAGTTCATCTGCATTCCATCTTTATTTCTGTCAATTCATCTGATCATGCCACTACTAAATCCATAAAAGGGTGTTTTTAACTATGACGAGCGAATCTCAGGTAAAGGTGCAAGAGCACGACCTCTCAGGATTCTGCTCCGAGATCGAAAACTTTCACGAATATCCCCGGGGGCCGGGCTAGGTTCGTGGGGGTTGATTCGAGTAAACCCCCCTTTTATTGATTAAATAATAAAAATTGGACTTTGCATGCATCATATCAATCATGCGTCAATCAAAGTTAGGTTAAAATTGAAAGTTCAGAAGTTCAAAAAGACTAGCTTTGTCTAATTTTCGGTTTTGCCCTTCCCAGTCAGAAGGTGTTGTCTAGTTGTCAAATTCCTAGTTTGTCCTTCCCCACCGAAAGGTGTTGTCTAGTTGTCATTTCCGATTCACCCTTCCCCACTAGAAGGTACTGCTTAGTTGTCTTATTCTAGTTTGCCCTTCCCCATCGGAAGGTGTTGTTCAGTTGCTTTTTCCCAGTTTGCCCTTCCCCATCGGAAGGTGTTGTTTAGTTTCCCAGTTTGCCCTTCCCCATCGGAAGGTGTTGTTTACATTCCTAGTTTGCCCTTCCCCACTAGAAGGTGTTGCTTAAATTCATGTTTTACCATTCCTCACCGGAAAGTATTGTCTGCTCTTCTTGTTCCCAAAATGCCCCTTCCCAGTCGGAAGGTCACAGCCTTCTTTACTTATTGTAAAAATGCCCATTCCCGATCGAAAGGTCACGGTCTTCTTTACTTATTGTAAAAATGCCCCTTCCCGGTCGGAAGGTAACGGTCTTCTTCCCTTATTCTAAAAATGCCCATTCCCGGTCGGAAGGTCACGGTCTTCTTACCTTATTCTAAAAATGCCCCTTCCCGGTCGGAAGGTCACGGTCTTCTTCCCTTATTCCAAAAATACCTATTCCCAGTCGGAAGGTCATAGTTCTCTTTTATTGTTCCAAAAATGCCCCTTCCCAGTCGAAAGGTCACAGTTTTCTACACTTATTCCTAAAAGCCCCTTCCCGGTCGGAAGTTCATAGTCTTCTTTATTTATTCCAAAATGCCCCTTCTCGGTCGGAAGGTCCCCGTTTTATTTATTTGTTTCCAAAAATGCCCCTTCCTTGTTGGAAGGTCCCTGTTTTATTTATTTGTTTCCAAAAATGCCCCTTCCTGGTCGAAAGGTCCCTGGTTTATTTATTTGTTTTCAAAAATGCCCCTTCCCGGTCGGAAGGTCCATGTTTTCTTAATTTGTTTTCCCAAAATGCCCCTTCCTAGTGGGAAGGTCCCTGTTTTATTTATTTGTTTCCAAAAATGCCCCTTCCTGGTTGGAAGGTCCCTGTTTTCTTTATTTATTTCCCAAAATGCCCCTTCCCGGTCGGAAGGTCCCTGTTCTCTTTATTTGTTTCCCAAAATGCCCCTTCCCGGTCGGAAGGTCCATGTTTTCTTTATTTATTTCCCAAAATGCCCCTTCCTGATTGGCAGGTCCCTGTTTTCTTTGTTTGTTTCCCAAAATGCCCCTTCCTGGTCGGAAGGTCCCTATTTTTCTTAATTTGTTTCCCAAAATGCCCCTTCCATGTCGGAAGGTCCAATTTTCTCTTCACACTTGTGTTTGACTTTGTTCTTTTCAAAAGTAATAAAAGGTTTCAATTCACTTGAAACAAGGAAAAATTTCGAAATTTAGGATTAAGGATTAAAAGCAACCTTCTTATTTCAGACCCACAATAGATCTAGTTAGACTTAGAGGTACCGTCATTTGACGGGCGCTTCGGGGGTGCTCATCCTTCCCCGGGTGTAACCGACTCCCGGACCTAGACTTAGGTAACAAGACCGGACCTTAGGTTTAGTGGGTCCCATGCCAAGCTTTGGACCCTATTAAACTGGTTAGGTTAATCAGTCGGTGACTAATCACACCTAGTAATTTGATTAGTGGCGACTCCATATAGTTTCAGTAGTGGTTTTCATCCCAAGTCGTTCAACGGTAGGGTTCGGACCCCCCGGACCCGGACGTTCCGACAGGATCCTTGGAGGTGACTTCAACACAATTACTTCAACAGGGGAGAGAGTTGGGGTTGCTCAGAACACCCAAGGTATGATGTTGTTTTGTCAATTTATTGATGAAATGCAACTTGTTGATCTTCCCCTGATGGGTGCGAAATTTACTAGGAGTAGTAATAGGGAAACTCCTAAACCCATTGTTGAAAATGTTAATTGGGGTCCAAAACCCTTTAAATTCTTCAGTCATTGGTTAGAAGTTGATGGGTTTCAAGATATGTTTATGAAAGCTTGGAGTGAAGTTGGTACAGCTGGAAACAGGGGTGTAGACATTTTTGAGATGATGAAATTATTAAAGCCGAAAATCAAAGAATGGTATAACGTTTATGGAAGAACTGACTACAAGAAGATTGAGGCTTTGGAGGTGGAAATCCATAGTTTGGAAACTCAATTACAACAAGGGGAGGGTTCGAATGTTACTAGATTGGCCATTGTGAAGAAAAAGGGAGAGCTTTGGAAGCTTTACACATTAATCAAAAGGTCTTGGCAGCTGAAAGCTAGGATGCAGTGGCTTAGGGAGGGTGACAAAAAAAAAGGTTTTTCCAACTCATGGAAGCTAATAGAGCTAGGAGAAATCAGATTGAGCAGATAGAAATTGGTGGCAGTTTGATTGAGAAGTCGGATGAAGTTAAAGAAGGTATCTCCAACTTCTTTGAGAGGTTTATAACCTCACTACAGCAGCAAAAGTTGATGATTTTGTTTGCACTTTTAAACAAGTTCCTAGGGACAAGGTTCAATGGCTTGAAAGATCGGTCGATGAGAATGAAATTTGGGAAGTAATTAAGGACTGCGATGGGAATAAAGCCCCGGGGCCAGATGCTTTTAATTTATGTTTTATCAAAAAGCAGTGGTTGAGTTTGAAGGAGAAGATCATGGAGTTTGTGAGCGATTTTTGTAATAGGAAATTTAATTGCAATATCAACAATTCTTTCATTACGTTGATTCCCAAATGTGACGGTGCTTCCAAGATTGAACAGTACAGGCCTATAAGTTCGGTGGGAAGTCTCTATAAAATTTTAACAAAAGTTTTATCAAAAAGACTAAGATGTGTTCTACCGGAGATAATTGGCGACTCACAATTTGCTTTTATTAAGGGTAGACAGATTTTAGATTGCTCTCTTATCGCAAATGAGGTGATCGATGCTATGAAAAAAAAAAGAGGAGGGTGGCATTTGCTTCAAAGTCGATTTCGAAAAGGCCTATGACAGTGTTGATTGGAACTTTTTGGAGCTTGTTATGAGCAAAATGGGTTTTGGAGTTAAATGGATTCAATGGATAATGAAATATATTACCACACCTTCTTTATCAGTGTTGATTAATGGTTCTGCTGGTAAAAGGTTCTCAGCCTCAAGGGGATTACGACAAGGCTGTCCGTTGTCTCCTTTCCTGTTTAATCTGGTTGGTGAAGCTTTAAACTTACTCATTAGCAAAGCAGTGGAGATTGGGCTTTTTCAAGGCAGGGAGATTGGTCATGTTACAGTGTCTCATTTGCAATACGCAGATGACACTCTTATTATTTGCAAAGCTAATAGAGAGCAAGTAAAAAATGTAAGAAGAGTGTTGAGGTGTTTCCAATTAGCCTCGGGTTTGAAAGTTAATTTTGCCAAGAGCAGTCTGTTTGGTATCAATACTAATCAAGATGAGGTTGTTGATTGGGCGAATGAGATTAATTGTAAGGTGGGTTCTTTTCCTTGTACCTACCTTGGCCTTCCTCTTGGAGCTAGGCCAAATTGTACTGCCATTTGGAAACCTGTAGTGGAAAGGTGTCAAAAGAAACTTGCAAATTGGAAGGGCAAACACTTATCGATTGCTGGTAGACTTGTTCTTATTAAGTCAGTTTTGGCTAGCTGCCCTATTTATTTTATGTCCCTTTTTCCCTTGCCTCTTACGATGAAGGCTGAATTGGATAAAATTATGAGGAGATTTTTGTGGTCGAGAGCTGACAAAGAGAGAAAAATCCATTTGGCTGATTGGAGCACAATTTGCAATTTTAAAGAGTTTGGTGGTTTGGGTTTAGTTGATCTTGGATTGATGAATAGGGCCCTTCTTAATAAATGGTTGTGGAGGTTTGCAAATGAGAATAACTGCTTCTGGCGTAGGGTGATTGTGGAGAAAAATGGGCTGAATGCAGAGTCTTTGACTATTCCTAGTGGTAACAGAAATAGTTCAGGATTGTGGAAAGCCATTTCTAAGCCTCTTAGTGGTGTTGATAATGTTTCTTTGTTTACTAGGAATGGAATGGTGATTTCTATAGGGAATGGAACAAGGGTGGATTTTTGGAATGGTAAATGGGCTAATGGGGCAGCTTTGAAAGTTGCATTTCCTAGAGTTTATGCTTTAGCTCGATCAAAAACCGACACGGCTAGTGAGTTTGGATGCTTTGATGGAAATTTGTGGAAATGGAAAGTGGAGTTGAGAAGAAATATGTTTAATTGGGAAGTGGAACAATGGCAGAAGTTTTGTGATGTCCTTGATGAATTTCACTTGGTGGAAAATTCAAAAGATAAATTGGTTTGGGCTTTTAATGCTAACGGCTATTATTCGCCTAGCTCTTTTTGCAGGGCACTTTCGTATTCTCTTTTTGATAAAGAAGAAGTGTGGAAGCTTGTTTGGACATGTCTGGCTCCACCAAAAGTTGAATTTTTTGTTTGGCAGTTGTTAAAAAAGAAGATTGCAGTGAAGCATGAGCTCCATAGAAGAGGTTTGATCTCTATTAACTCTTCTCTCTGTGTGTTTTGCGGTCAAGCGGTTGAAATCGTTGAGCATCTATTTTTTAGCTGCATTTTTTCTTGGGCTGTTTGGATGGCTTGTTGCCGTTTGTGGAATGTTGTTTGGTCGGCTCCTAAAGATCCTATTCTGTTTTTCTTGTCTTGGCAACATTCCTTAACTGATTCTAATAAGCTTAATATTTGGAGAATGGCTTTTTTTGCCATTAGGGTGTCAATATGGCTCCATCGTAACGAGATGGTTTTCAATAGAAAGTTGTTTGACTTCTCTCAACTTGTTGAAGTGATTAAGTTTAGATTGACATGTTGGTCTAAAGCTGCTTGGCCTGAGTTGGATTGCTCATTTATGGACTGCTATAGATGCCCGAATGATGTTGTTGTGATGAGGAGGAAAAAGGGGGCTGATAGAGTTGTGGTTTGGTGTGCTCCTGATTTGGGTTGGCTTAAATTTAATGTTGACGGTGCTGCTAGGGGCAAGCCTGGTCCTGCAGGTATTGGGGGCATTCTTCGCGACGACAAAGGCAAGGTTTTGATGCAGTTTTCGAAATCCATTGGTGTGACAGAGTGTGATTAGAGAAGCTTTAATCATGTTTGTTGCCTCTAGATGGGTTTCCTCTTGTAGCTTGATCATTGAAAGCGATTCTCAAAATGTTGTATCTTGGGTTACTCAGCCTGGTGAAGTTCCATGGAGGCTTAGAAGATGGGTGTCGCATATATCTCTGTTGCTGCAAAATCTTATTGAGTTTAGAATCATTCATGTGTTCAGGGAAGCAAACGGTGAAGCAGATGAACTTACGAAGTCAGGCGTTGAGAGAGCGGTGCCTCTATTTGCTACTTTTGATTAGGTGCTTGTATTCTACTTATGTATTTTGTGTCTTGCTCTGTTTGTATTCTGGTTTGAGAGAGCCAGTTGTGGCTCTATTTTGACCCTCTGTTATTTCAAATAAAATGGCTATGCCTTTCAAAAAAAATATATCATATTATGCAATGCAAAAAGTGAGAATGACATATAATCATGAAATGCAAGAAACACCATATAATATTTGAAACAAAAGTATTTGGATTTGAACAGAGTTTAGTACACCACAGCTCCCAAACTTAGTCATATGACCAAACATTTGCTCTTTAACTACTTTATTACACCACCATATCCATTGGACAATACATCATCAAACATCATTCGTCGACGTCTCCCGCATGCGCCTATCACAGTCTTCGTTCAGGGATATGTCCTTGTAAGCTCTAATGAAATCCCCGGAGAGATGAATCACCCTCTCCAGACAATCCAAAATTCTTTCTTCTTCCGGCCTTCTGGGTCTCGCCTGGCTGCAAATCTTCTGAAACTCGCTCCTGATCTCCTTAGCTTTCTCTACCCCTGCCCGGATATGCGCTTGTAATTCTAATAGTTGGTTAGTGCGGGCGTGGTAACCATCTTCCCACTTGTAAAGCCTTTGTTCGATGGAAACCCAATTGTCTTTCAATTCCCTCACTTTAAGCTTGTATAGCAGGTGTTCCCACTTGAGTTCGTCGAAGTCATCCTTTCGTGTCTGCGCTAACTCTCCCAAGCGCACAATCTCAACCTTTAGATTTTTGACCTGAACCCTGTGCTCGGCATCCCGTAATGCTGTATGTACCCCCTGTTCGACAATTCTTCCTTTTTTGGCTTCAAGTTCAGCTGTCAGGGCGGCGATCCTTTCATTGGCGCTAGTAAGCTCCATCTCCTTTTCCTTAAGTGCCCTAATCTCTTCATTCTAACGTCTGACTAAGGATGCTAAGTTGTTGCTTAAGTCTCTTTCTTCTTCAAACTCCTTTCTGAGACTCGGAAATCTACCCTCTATTTCCTCTTTCTCTTGCTCAAGTGCAGCATGTTCTGAAATTCCCACAGCGATTGCAACTTCCCTCCTTTTCAATTGTATTGCCCTCTTCCTGAATATACTTCTTGACTGATCAATCTTCTTATTCTGACTCCCACAAAACTCTGCCCTTTCTGTCTCCTTCTGAAGCTTCTGCACAACCTAGTATTCTTCTTTCGAACCCGCTCTAACACCTCCAGCAATTTAACTGCATCTTCCTCCATTCTCTTCCGCTTCTTCTCCCATTCATCCTTTTCAGTATTGTACTTATCCTCCAATTCCCGAAGCACTTTCTCTTCTCGAAGCCTCTGATTCTCATACTTTAACCTCATAATCTCATCTTCATTATCAGCTCCCAACTTGTAATTCGGGATTCTCTTTGGAAGCGGAAGTATCCTAGTTTCAACCCTTTCCCTGTGCCAGGCAATGTATGCTTCTGATGGGCGGGCTGCATACTTTATGTCTTCCGACACATACTCCCATTTCGAGTCCTTCCATTTCTTGGCCAAGCGCCGGGCTTCAGCAATTTCTTCTTCTCCCATATGTTCGATATCAACACTATTCAATCCTTGCACTGGAGGTATAAACTGCTCTGACCCATATTGTCGCTGAACCATCAAAGGTGCATATGTTGTTGTCCCAAATGGTCCCATTAACAACATCCAAGTCTCTCCTCCACAAGACTTAACAGGTTGAGACACAGGCATCCAACTCGGCACCCACTCTACCATGCGATATTTCAATGACCCGAACCAGTCTTTCCACTCTTCCATATTCTTCTCCTGCAGTTCCATTTTAGTACTCTCAACTATAGGATTGCCTCCCGGGATGGATGCTAAAGTGAATACCTTCTTCATTGTGCGAATGTGGCTTCTTACCAAATACATAATAATTGTGCACACCCCTGAAACCTACCTTTCCCTTTGAGTCTACAGAAATTCAAAGACCGGATTGTTTCTGCTAGTATTGCAGGTGCGATCTCAAACCCAAACTCATGCTGATCGAACACATCTACCAACACTTCATCTACATATCCCAGAGCTGAGGGGAATAGAACTAACCCATAAATCAGCAACGCCACTAGCTTGTGCCCCCTCTCATCCTTGATATGCTCTTTTGCCTTGCCCAGAAGGTATTTAGCCGATATGCCCCTAGTTTTGTCACTCAGTTTCTTTGCCTCATTCCTAATATCTGCAGCCTTCACTCCAATAATAGCTGGCAGCTTCCTGTGTGGCTTATAATCATGACTTCTCCAATAGACCCTGCGAGTAATCTCCTTCCCAGGAAACAATAGCGCACTATATTCTTCCACGGTGGGAGTCATGTCTACCTCATTAAACACAAAACACCTGTAAGCTGGGTCCCACCGATGAATCATGGCTTTAGGCATCACATGGTCTACATCTACTCTAAGCAAAGATCCCATCAACCCATATTTCCTCTCGAAACCTTGCTTGTTCAGTAATTCTCCCCACAATCTAGCTAACTCCCTCAAATCATTCTGCCTTGTGTCCATACTATCCATGAGCGGAAGTTCCATCTCAAAAGTCATCCCAGCATTCATCTGAACTGAACCCTGATCCAAACTGTCTGCACCCAGTACCTCTATAGTCAAACTCGGATGTGTGGGTCCCACTTCTGTCATCAAATCCATTCCTCTAGTTTCTAACATTATATGGAAACCTATGTAGTGAATGCATGGGGAAAATGCAGCAAACACAAAAGAACAAGACAGGAAAACAAAAGAGCATTGTCAGTACGGATACAAAAAGGGAATAACAGGAATAGCTGAAATATATAAAGCTTTAGAAATCAATCCCCTTATTCGTAAAAATGAGAATTTTCCTTGAAAAATCTAGACCGAGAGTCTATTTTGGGGAGGGTTGGTCTCATTATGGCGAGTAGTCACTTTACTCATTCTACGGTTCTTATTGTCGTTTTGAAAGACAAGAAGTAAGAGTAAGAAACGTTCCTTCTGTGTACCTAATACACTCATCCTCACGGGTTTGGCGCTACCTAGGCAGGAAACCGCTCTACTATATGTTGGGTGTAGGTTTACCTAAAAGGTTCCCAATTCAACCCTACTAGTATCCATTGCTGGACTAATAGAATTTCCTTGGGTGGAGGTTTTTCGCACAACCTGCCCGGGGACAAACGAGTCCCACGAAGGCTTGCTATTATACCTCCCAAAACTAGGGTATGCTCGGGTCTGAGGCGATCTTATGCATGAATGCAAAAAGTGAAGTGTGTGAAGGAATGACTTACCATTACCCTAAAACAAGAAAAACAAGAAAAACAACACAAGATAGGGGTGAAGCAAACAAATATATACACATATAAAGCGGTAAATATGCAAAACAAACAAAGAACGAAAAGCAAGCAACCATTTTATTAAACCCTAGATCTTGATTAGACTAAGTGCGGCCTGACTCTCTATTTTCCCTAGTGGAGTCGCCAAGCTGTCGAAACGTTCGGGTCCGGGGAACCCTGCCGAAACGACTTTGGAAAAAAAAAAAAAAGGAGTCGCCACTAATCTTTTTCTAAGGTGTGATTAGCCACCTAATGACCTCCTAAGCCTAGTTAAATCCAAAGCTCGGCATTGGACCCACTAAACTTAAAGTCCGGTCTTCCAACCTAAATCTAGGTTCGGGAGTCTGTTACATTTGGGGAAGGATCAGCACCCCCAAATGCCCGTCAAATGACGGTACCTCTAATCTAAACTAAGATCTAGTGGGTCTAAATAAAAATGGTTGCTTTTACCCTAATCTTGATTATTATTAGAAAGCGTTATAAAAGAAAAAGAAAAATCATTTTTCAAAACAAGTTTAAATGTCGAGAGTTTTGAAAAATAAAATCGAACGATCGTCGATTGATTCCTCTTTTAACTCTCTTTCACTGTTTGTTCCCTTGTTGAGTCTCCTGCAACGGGAAGAGATTTTGAAAATGCTGTGTCAAAACTCTTTTTTGTCATTTTTAATTTTTCAAGAAAAACTAGTTGATTTAAAAATCTTATTATTAGAAAACTCACCCTTAAATTTAAGTTTTAATTTTCGAACTAAGATTAGCTCAAAAAGATTCGATAATCTACTTCTGAATTAATTTTAATCTAACAGTCAAATCTTTAAACCAAAGACTTGACTTTTCAAATTAAAATTAATCCGAAAGGATTTACTGATTGATTTCCAAACTAATCT
>AWWV01007222.1:0-16965 GCA_001974805.1 Corchorus capsularis
AAATGCTCATAATAAAAAACCCTTGAATCCATTGAGACTGAGATTTGGTTAGATGAATTTAAATATTTCAAGAAGTCTTTCAGCCAACAATCATGCAAAACTAAGTCGGGGCCCGAAACGAGTTTTTTTTGCCAAAAACTGACCTTATTTCCTCAATTTTTTGCCACAATACTCTGAAAAAAATATTTAATTCAACGTTAATAAAATTGAAAGGGTTTTTCACGCTTTCAATATCTTATTTCCATATTTTTCCGAATTTATTTCTAATTAAATCGAAATAAGATTCAGATGCTCGTAAAAACAAATACTTAAATCCATTGAGACTGAGATTTGGTTTGACGAATTTAGACATTTCAAGGAGTCTTTCTGCAAAAAATCGTGCAAAACTATGTCAGGACCCCGAAACGCGTTTTTTTGTCAAAAACTGTGATAGCTAGTACACGATTTCGGCTAAAAACTGACCTGACAAAATTTTTCTCTTTTATTTTGCCAAAATACTCATAAAATATATATAATTCAAAGCCAAAAAGATGGAAGGGTTTTTCACGCTTCTAATATCGTTTTTCTATTTTTTCCCGAATTAATTTATAATTAAATCGAAACAAGATTTATATGCTCGTAAAAAGAAATCCTTAAAACGAATGTGGCAGAGATTTGATTTGATGAATAAAGATATTTCAAGGAGTGTTTGCACCAAAAATCAAGGAAATTTAGTCGGGGCTCCGGTACGCGTTTTTAGCCAAAAACCATGATGGTTAGCTCACGATTTCAGCTAAAATTTTGCAAAAACTTACCCTTCTTTCCTCAATTCTTTGCCACAATACTCTGGAAAAATATTTAATTCATCGCTAATAAAATTGAAAGGGTTTTTCACGATTTTAATATCATTTTTCCGAATTTAATTCTAATTAAATCGAAACAAGATTCAGATGCTCGTAAAAACAAATCCTTAAATTCATTGAGACTGAGAATTGGTTAGATGAATTTAGATATTTGAAGGAGTCTTTCTGCCAACAATCATGCAAAACTAAGTCGGAGCTCCGAAACGCGTTTTTTTCCCAAAAATTGTGATACTTAGTACACGATTTCGGCTAAAAATTGATCTGAAAATTTTTTTCTCAATTTTTTGCCACAACACTCATAAATTATATATAATTCAACGCCAAAAAGATGGAAGGGTCATTCACGCCTCTAATATCGTTTTTCTATTTTTTTCCGGTTTAATTTATAATTAAATCGAAACAAGATTCAAATGCTCGTAAAAACAAATCCTTAAATGGAATGTGGCAGAGATTTGATTCAATGAATATAGATATTTCAAGGAGTCTTTGCACCAAAAATCATGGAAAACTGAGTCGGGTCGGAACGCGTTTTTAGCTAAGAACCATGGTGGTTAGCTCACCATTTCGGCAAAAATTTTGCAAAAACTGACATTATTTGTTCAATTCTTTGCCACAATACTGTGAAAAAATATTTAATTCAACGCTAATAAAATTGAAAGGGTTTTTCTACGCTTTTAATATCGTCTTTCCATATTTTCCGAATTTATTTCTGATTAAATCGAAACAATATTCAAATTCTCGTAAAAACAAATCCTTGAATCCATTGAGACTGAGATGTGGTTAGATGAATTTAGATATTTCAAGGATTCTTTCTGCCAACAATCATGCAAAACTAAATCGGGGCCCGAAACACGTTTTTTTCCCAGAAACTGTGATACTTAGTACATAATTTCGGCTAAAAATTGACCTGAAAATTTTTTTCTCAATTTTTTGCCACAACACTCATAAAATATATATAATTCAATGAGAAAAAGATGGAAGGGTTTTTTCACGCTTCTAATATCGTTTTTCTATTTTTTCTGAATTAATTTCTAATTAAATCGAAACAAGATTCAAATGATCGTAAAAACAAATCCTTAAATGGAATGTGGCAGAGATTTAATTCAATGAATAAAGATATTTCAAGGAGTCTTTGCGCCAAAAATCATGGAAAATTGAGCCGAGGTTTCGGAACACGCTTTTAGCCAAAACCATGATGGTTAGCTCACGATTTCGTCTAAAATTTTGCAAAAACTGACCTTATTTCCTCAATTTTTTGCCACAATACTCTGAAAAAAATATTTAATTCAATGCTAATAAAATTGAAAGGGTTTTTCACGCTTTCAATATCTTTTTTCCATATTTTTCCGAATTTATTTCTAATTAAATCGAAACAAGATTCAGATGCTCGTAAAAACAAATGCTTAAATCCAATGAGACTGAGATTTGGTTAGACTAATTTAGATATTTCAAGGAGTATTTCAGCAAAAAATCATGCAAAACTAAGTCAGGGCCCCGAAACGCGTTTTTTGCCAAAAACTGTGATAGTTAGTACACGATTTCAGCTAAAAATTGACCTGAAAAAATTTCTCTCTTTTATTTTGCCAAAATACTCATCAAATATATATAATTCAATGCCAAAAAGATGGAAGGGTTTTTCACGCTTCTAATATCATTTTTCTATTTTTTTCCGAATTAATTTATAATTAAATCGAAACAAGATTTAAATGCTCGTAAAAAGAAATCTTTAAATGGAATGTGGCAGAGATTTGATTCGATGAATAAAGATATTTCAAGGAGTCTTTGCGCCAAAAATCAAGGAAAATGTAGTCGGGGCTCCGGTACGCGTTTTTAGCCAAAAACCATGATGGTTATCTCACGATTTCAGCTAAAATTTTTGCAAAAACTGACCTTATTTCCTCAATTCTTTGCCACAATACTCTGAAAAAATATTTAATTCAACGCTAATAAAATTGAAAGGGTTTTCACGGTTCTAATATCGTTTTTCCATATTTTTCTGAATTTATTCCTAATTAAATCGAAATAGGATTCAGATCCTCGTAAAAACAAATCCTTAAATCCATTGAGATTGAGATTTGGTTAGATAAATTTAGATGTTTCAAGGAGTCTTTCTGCCAACAATCATGCAAAACAAAGTCGGGCCCCGAAACGAGTTTTTTTGCCAAAAACTGTGATAGTTAATACACGATTTCGGCTAAAAATTGACCTGTAAAATTTTTTCTCAATTTTTTGCCACAATACTCATAATATATATATAATTCAAGGCCAAAAAGATGGAAGGGATTTTCATGCTTCTAATATCGTTTTTCTATTTTTTTCCTAATTAATTTATAATTAAATCGAAACAAGATTTAAATGCTCGTAAAAAGAAATCCTTATATGGAATGTGGCAGAGATTTCTTTCGATTAATAAAGATATTTGCAGGAGACTTTGCGCCAAATATCGTGGAAAACTTAGCTGAGGCTCCGGAACGCGTTTTTAGCCAAGAACCATGATTGTTATCTCACAATTTCGGCTAAAATTTTGTAAAGTCAGACCTTATTTCCTCAATTCTTTGTCACAATCCTCTGAAAAACATTAAATTTAACACTAATAAAATTGAAAGGTATTTTCACTCTTTTAATATTGTTTTTCAAAATTTTCTGAATTTATTTCTAATTAAATCGCAACAAGATTCAGATGCTCGTAAAAACAAATCCTTAAATCCATTGAGACTGAGATTTGGTTAGATAAATTTAGATATTTAAAGGACTCTTTCTGTTAACAATCATGCAAAACTAAGTCGGGGCCCCGAAACGTCTTTTTTTTTTTTTTCCAAAAACTGTGATAGTTAATACACGATTTTGGCTAAAAATTGATCTGAAAAAATTTTCTCAATTTTTTACTACAATACTCATAAAATATATATAATTCAATGCCAAAAAGATGGAAGGGTTTTTCACGCTTATAATATCGTTTTTCTATTTTTTTCTGAATTAATTTCTAATTAAATCGAAACATAATTCAATTGCTCGTAAAAACAAATCCTTAAATGGAGTGTGGCAGAGATTTGATTCGATGAATAAAGATATTTCAAGGAGTCTTTGCACCAAAAATCAAGGAAAATTTAGTCGGGGCTCCGGTACGCGTTTTTAGCCAAAAACCATGATGGGCTCACGATTGCAGCTAAAATTTTGCAAAAACTGACCTTATTTCCTCATTTCTTTACCACAATACTCTGAAAAAATATTTAATTCATCGCTAATAAAATTGAAAGGGTTTTTCACGCTTTTAATATCGTTTTTCCGAATTTAATTCTAATTAAATCGAAACAAGATTCAGATGCTCGTAAAAACAAATCCTTAAATTCATTGAGACTGAGATTTGGTTAGATGAATTTAGATATTTGAAGGAGTCTTTTTGCCAACCATTATGCAAAACTAAGTCGGAGCTCCGAAACGCATTTTTTTGCCAAAAATTGTGATAGTTAGTACACGATTTCGGCAAAAATTGACCTAAAAAATTTTTTCTCAATTTTTTGCCACAATACTCATAAAATATATATAATTCAACGCCAAAAAGATGGAAGGGTTTTTCACGCTTCTAATATCGTTTTTATATTTTTTTCCGAATTAGTTTCTAATTAAAACAAAACAAGAATCAAATGCTCGTAAAAAAAATCCTTAAATGGAATGTGGCAGAGATGTGATCCGATGAATATAGATATTTTAAGGAGTCTTTGCGCCAAAAAAACATGGAAAATTGAGCCGGGAATTTGGAACGCGTTTTTATCCAAAAACCATGATGGTTAGGTCACGATTTGGGCTAAAATTTTGCAAAAATTGACCCTATTTCCTTGATTCTTTGCCACAATACTCTGAAAAAAATATTTAATTCAACGCCAATAAAAACGAAAATGTTTTTCACGCTTCTAATATCATTTTTCCATATTTTTCCGAATTTATTTCTAATTAAATCGAAACATGAATCAAATGCTCGTTAAAAAAAATCCTTAAATGGAATGTGGCAGAGATGTGATCGGATGAATATAGATATTTCAAGGAGTCTTTACGCCAAAAAAACATGGAAAATTGAGCTGGGGCTTTGGAACGCGTTTTTATCCAAAAACCATGATGGTTAGGTCACGATTTGGGCTTAAATTTTGCAAAAATTGACCATATTTCCTTGTTTCTTATCCACAGTACTCTGAAAAAAATATTTAATTCAACGCCAATAAAACTGAAAATGTTTCTCATGCTTCTAATATCGTTTTTTCATATTTTCCGAATTAATTTATAATTAAAACGAAACAAGAGTTAAATGCTCGTAAAAAAATCCTTAAATGGAATGTGACAGAGATTTGATCCGATGAATATAGATATTTCAAGTAGTCTTTGCGCCAAAAATACATGGAAAACTGAGCCGGGGCTCCGTAACGCGTTTTTAACCAAAAACCATGATGGTTATGTCACGATTTGAGCTAAAATTTTGCAAAAACTGGCCCTATTTCCTTGATTCTTTGCCACAATACTCTAAAAAAAATATTTAACTCAACGCCAATAAAATTGAAAAGGTTTTTCACGCTTCTAATATCGTTTTTCCATATTTTCCGAATTTATTTCTAATTAAATCGAAACAAGATTCAGATGCTCGTAAAAAGAAATCCTTAAATCCATTGGGACTGAGATTTGGTTAGATGAATTTAGATATTTCAAGGAGTCTTTCTGCAAAAAAAATCATGCAAAACTAACTCGGGGCCCCAAAAAAGCGTTTTTTGCCAAATACTGTGATAGTTAGTACACGATTTCGGCTAAAAACTTACCTAAAAAAAATTTTTCTCAATATTTTGCCACAATACTCATAAAATATATATAATTCAACGCCAAAAAGATGGAAGGGTTTTTCCACGCTTCTAATATTGTTTTTCTATTTTTTTCCGAATTAATTTCTAATTAAATCGAAACAAGATTGAAATGCTCGTAAAAACAAATCCTTAAATGTAATGTGGCAGAGATTTGATTCGATGAATAAAGATATTTCAAGGGGTCTTTACGCCAAAAATCATGGAAAATTGAGCTGGGGCACTGGAACGCGTTTTTAGCCAAAAACCATGATGGTTAGCTCACGATTTCGGTTAAAATTTTGCAAAAATGACCTTATTTCCTCAATTCTTTGTCACAATACTCTGAAAAAATATTTAATTCAATGCCAATAAAATTGAAAGGGTTTTTCACGCTTCTAATATCGGTTTTCCATATTTTTCCGAATTTATTTCTAATTAAATCGATACAAGATTTAGAGCTCGTAAAAACAAATCCTTAAATCCATTGAGACTGAGATTTGGTTAGATGAATTTAGATATTTCAAGGAGTCTTTTTGCAAACAATCATGCAAAACTAAGTCGGAGCTCCGAAACACGTTTTTTTTGCCAAAAACTGTGATAGTGTACACGATTTCGGCTAAAAATCTACCTAGAAATTTTTTTCTCAATTTTTTGCCACAATACTTATAGTATAGTATAGTGTATATATATATATATATATTTATATATATATAAGCATTGTATATAGTAAGGTACTAAGATAAGATAAGATATGCAAGCATTGTATATATATAGGCAGGGGATAATAATTAATATTATTTTGATATTGTGATCAATGATCATATTCTGGTAGTATATATGGTTTCAAGTAGCCAGCAACTATGAATTCCAAGTGGATATTGTGATTTTAATTTTACCAACTAGGATTTCTGGTTTCATCAGAAAAGAACAAGTTAAATAAGAGTTAACCGGCTGTACAAAATGAAGTCAATTAGCATCCAAATAGAACCCTATTATATGCCAAAAGACAAGTGATTTGGGGTTAATAAAGACAATGTTACAGACTGATGGAGCTGCTAGCAATGTTGTTTTCCTCGTTAACTTAAATTTGATAATAATTATAATAATAATTACGAATCACTCAACTTATATATAGATAATATATATATATATATATATATAACTACATAGATAACTACGAAACTATTGTTAATAAACAATATGTAGTTGCTGGATTTTGACCAAAAAGAATAACGGAACTATAGGAATAAGACCTTGTTTCTCAAGGGAATCTTGGGTGTTAACAGTAAACTTGTTACCTCTTTCTGTTTGTTTAGCAGAATCAAGAGGATGCTTGCAAGATGCAAAACTCCCAAGACAGCAGGGATTATTAATGGCTTAATGGGCAAAAAGGCCCCTGAACTTACACCGAACCGTCAAATAAGCCCCTGAAGTATTATTTCAGCCAAATAAGCCCCTGAACTCTTAAAAAAAGTCAAATAAGCCCTGTTGCCAAGGTTAAATGCTCAAATAAGGACTAAACGTTTTAAGATTTCCTCAAATAGGGATCAAAATACACAATTTCAACAAATTAGAAAACATACTTAATATTTTTTTACAAATTGGATACAATATAAGTTAATACTAATGTGTGAGGGATATATAAATTGAAAATTCACACGATAATTTTATATCATATTACGTTTAATGAATTTATTTTGATTAATAGGGTTTGATTTTTAATTAACATGATAATATCATTTTTTTTATCAAATTTAACGTATGTGTATGAGAAGCATTGGTTTTCATTTAAGGATTCCCTAATTTGTAAAAATTTGCTAAGTATGTGTTCTAATTTGTTGGAATTGTGTATTTTGATCCTTATTTGAGAAAATCTTAAAACGTTTAGTCCTTATTTGAGCTTTTAGCCTTGGCAACAGGGCTTATTTGGTTTTTTTAAGAGTTCAGGGATTTATTTGACCGAAATAATAGTTCAGGGGCTTATTTGACGGTTCGGTGTAAGTTTAGGGGCATTTTTGCCCATTAAGCCGATTATTAATTATTATATAAAATAAAATTCAATTAATGGAATGTTCTCAAAGAGATGCTTTAATCAGATAAGTAGACTTTGGGGGGAAAAGAAAGATTCCGAGCCATCTTGTTGTCCAAAACCTTTGGATTATTATTATGCTATTAAAATTTGCTTCTTATTGTCGAATGGATTGTCATTTTTCTATATGTCATGTAGGATCTTGCCAGTACCCAAAAAAAAATTGCAGGGTCTTGAAAATGTCTTTCTTTTTTACATAATATATAAAAAAGAGTAATCTTTTGAAAATGATCGGACTAGTTGATCACCATCCATTTTCTGTCACCCATTGTCCCTCATCCACCAAATAATGACACGTGTCCCTTTTTAATTTCTAATGTTATTTCTTGTTTGCCTAGTTAAATTAAATTTTATATTTTCATTGTAAAACTCTATGGGGAATGTATTAAAATTTAGGACTAACCCTTATATTCGATTATTTATTTTTAATTTGGGGCTAAACCTGGTGATTAAGTGAGATTTTTATTTTATTTTCTTTTATTAATGTTATTTGATAAAACTTGAAACAAATAAGGTATAATACAAGAGACACGTGTCATGATTTGGTGGATGGGAGACAAGGAGGGACAAAAAATGGGGGGAGAGGATATCTATCCCATTCCAAATGTCAAAATTTGTGTTTAATCTAATCACAAGATCTAAAGTTACATATCCATGTTTTTGAACCAAAACTGTCATCAGGGGCGGAACTGCATAATAAGGGGGGGTAGCCATTGCTACCCCAAAGCCAAAAAAAATATGTAGAAGGGGCTTAAAAAATTAAAAATTGTTACCCCAAGAAAAAATTGTTGGTTATCCCAAAAAAATTTTGGTTAAGAATAAAGTACATTGATGGTCAAAATCTAAAGGGAATGGTTAAAATCACATAGGGTTGTTTAATTAGTAGCCATATGTCTATTTATTATTGGTGTTCACAATTTATTTCCTCACCACTTAATCACTTTATAAAACTCACTAAAAAGGCTTGCACTAGCGTTATTCTCATTCTCTTAAACACTTTGTCTTTCTTTTTTTTATATATTATTTCGTTTTCTTCTTGTAACAAACTAAGAAGTTTATGTTTCTTCAACCTTTTCAATTTCAATTTGGAATTCAAGAAGGGAATCAACACAAGTAAGTTCTTCTTTTACAATTTTATATTGATATATATGTGAGTATGCCCAAATTATTCAATTTATTCTTATTCATTTAATTTTTCTTTCTATTTTTATTCCATTAAAATTGCTTTCAAGTTTTTAATCATTCGTTTGTCACATTCTCATTTATTTTTATTTAAATTTTCTTATATGCAGGATTAAGAAGAATGAAAAGGTTAAATCATAGATGAATTTGACTCGAGGAAAAAACGTAGAGTACAACTTGCATAGACATCTATGGTTTTTCATTATATATTATTGAATCTGATAAGATAAAAATTTATTAATATTTTATTTTTGCTACCCCAATATCTGTTTTCTGGTTCCGCCCCTGACCGTCATATGGTGGATTTTTAAGTCAAATTTTAGTTTTTGTTATGCTAATTGAGCTCTCTTTCCTCCCATCATTTCATTTTTATCATGTATGAAATATGGATGCTAATCGCATTATTCAACTGATACTATCTCTATTTTTTTTTTAATTTACAAGTTAACATTATTCGAGCGGGACGAATTTCTGATGTTGTTTTATCTTAGGTACATATAAATGGTTCTACTCCTAATTCCAAATGTTTAAACATGGAAAACATATGGTTAACTTGTAAATTAGAAAAAAAAAACATGGAAAACATATGTCCAACGAAAGACTAGAATAAAAGTCCCCAGATCTATTGATATGTTGGGTTTAGTCAGTTTTGTTTTAGTTCAGTTCAGTTTTTTTGAGTCAGTTAGTTTGAGTCTGAGTCTGACTTTTGTCCAGTTTTTAGTTTGCAATAGATTGAAAATAGTTTGCCTTGTCGGAATGGTTTTTCTTTCTGATCAAATGATGGGTGCTGATGATCCTCGAATCAGCCACTTTTTTATCGCTGTTGAAAGCTTTTTCTTGAATTCACCAAGAAGCAAAAGCGATGGAGTGATGGACATGCGAAGGATTTATGAAGAAGGTTCGAGACTCCGTATAATCATCAAGACGACTCATCTGATCAAGGAGCAAGATCTAGATCTAGATCTAAGACAGAAGGATTCTTCTCAATTGTAATTATGAGTATTATCTTTGTAATTTCATTTTCATAAATGAAAATTACAATCTTTTCTTAAAAAAAACCAAAAGACTAGAAAATGGAGTTCCTAATGAGATATTGGGCCGGTTATGACCTTATGACTCATTATGGGCCAATTGAGCTAGGGATTGGCAACGAAATGACCCAATTCAAGTGATGTAGATTTAGTCTAGGCCACAAAGTTCAAAAAGCAATTTGAGAACAAAGAAGCAAGCACCCATGAATCGTGGCAAAATGTCGGGAACCCTCCAAAGTCCAAGGCCTGTTAGAAATGGACCCGAACATGTTAGAACGAGAAGGCCAAATCTCAGCCGGTTTATGCCAGTTGGACAATCACTTAGGCTTAGTGAATTGGGTAAAAATCGGAGGCCTTCCTGCAATTGATAACAACACCTTTTCTCCAATTTCGGCCTTTAAATTAATCCTTTTGCGGCTGCCACGACCAAATTCTGTGGGTGATCTTTTCTTGTAAACTACTACTATAACTATAATCAATCTATTTGATGGAGTAAACTCTAAAACATTCTTTGTTTCTTTTAAAAAATTTAGCATTCTTTTACTCTACTACACAAGTCACTTACTTTGAATTTATTTATACACACAATAATATACTATCTTAAGACACTTTATATTGTGGTGTTTAAATTATTGGAGTTCTATAACTGATCTTATCACGGATGCTAAAACTACAATCCGAACCATATCTTAACCCGATTATAATAAAACACCCTAAACCTATTTAATCGAGTCAGAGCATGTCGAGTATTCTATTAATTAATCCCTTTGTAACTCCTCCAAACCTAAAGCGACGAAAGTTTCCAGGATCAAAGAAACTGGGGAATGAAGTAAGGGAGTTTTAAGTTATACTAACATTGACCTTTTGTTGATTTTGACTCTTAACCAGAACGACCAGACACCTAGATTCTCTCTGTGTTTGCTCTGAAGTATTTTTAGGTTTTTTTTTTTTTTTTAACAAAAAAAATGGAGGGTCGGATAGGAGACTACATTAAACTCCAAAAAAGAACCAATTAAGAATCTATGGGGACAAGGACCCATCTCTCTGAACATATGCTACTTTGACTCTCATTCCACCATCTTGACTCACTGCCCTTCCTTCCTACTTAAACTGCTCTAATCTACCATTCTCTAACACAATTTATATCCTTGTATCAAAATTTTTTTAAAAAAAAACACACAATTTATATTAAAGATTTTAGTATTAATCAAAGGGTTATATTATATATAGGTTGATACTTGTTGTATAAGCCTTGTTATTATAAATGAAATAAATAAATTGATTTTAATTTGGGAAATTAAATTTAAAACTTTAAAAGTATGTAAAAAAGAAAGCGTTATGAGAAAGGCATGATCATTGCTTTTATTTGTAAACCTGTTATCCAATAACAAATTAATAGTTAAGTTTTTTTTTTGGCCAGAATTAATAGTTAAGATTAGAAAATATTTTAATGTATTCCAAGAAAAAGAAAATAAGTCATTATCACAGATGATACTCAAATATTCGGCCTAGAAAAAAAATGATACTCCTCTTCAATTAAGTTAAATTGAAGAATCATGATCATAATAACAAAAATAAAAAGAAAGAAAGAAGATATGGGCAATCAAGTAGCCATGTTCTCAAGTCTCAACCAAACTTTATTAGAAATGCCGGCAGTTAACCTTTATTGATTTTTATTACTATTATTATTATTAATCATCACTAAAATATTAAGCAAACAATTCAAAAAAAAGAAGATATAATAAAAAAACACATATATATAGAAATTATTATCAAATTAAAGAACGTAAATTATTATACAAATTAATATAGCTAAGCTTGGGCAAGAGATTCCAATTTTCCACTCCTGACATAGACATGCAATATGAACACCCACTTTAGCTTTAACCTCAAGTGTTAATTTTTTTATGGAAAAATATTTTAATTATTTATTCTCATTTTATCTTTTCAATGAGTTAGAAACCAAAAATAAAGTTAGGTCTGATTACCGACCAAAAAATTTAAATACTAAATTAAATATGTTTGTGAATTCCACATAATTGTATTCGAATAATAATGACAATTATGATAAATTTATTTTTTAAATAAGAAAAAGAAATAGAAAGTTGTGGATGTAAATGTTCATCGAGCTCATCACCATTCTTAATAAAATTTTCTAAATTAATTAAAATAGTATAGTAGTAAGTTTGTTCTTATCTTAAGCTAATTTCTTTAATATTATTTTCTTGTTTTTGGTAACTTACCTTTCAATTTTTCTTTATATTAAGTCTGAAATTAATTGCATTTTTGTTGGGTCAATGCTTGTGGTCCAACCATTATCACAAGATTTAAAATAATTTTTTATTGAATTATGATTACCTCCATTTTCCATAACTTTTTATAATATTATTTTATGGAAAAAAAGTTTTTATTTTTTCTCTCACTCCATCCTTTATTAGAAGAGAGCGGTTGGATTTGATTTGAATGATTCACAAGAAAGCTCTGCCTTCCTTTTTCTAATGTTTTTCTTTTTGAAAAGATATATTTGCCCTATTAGCCGTTACACCTCACCTATTTGTTGCGCATAACGTGTTAATTATTTTCTTAATCAGTTTCTTATTTGTTAAAACAATAATTAATTTCTTATAGTTTTTTATTATTAAAATTAATAAGCTAATAAAAATAATTTTTTTTGGCAATAGCTAATAAAAATAATTTAGAAGGTGAAATTTAGAGTGATTTGTATATAGCCTTCAAAGAAAAAAAAAACTTGTTAGTATTATCTATTGCACCTTTTCTTTAAAAAAGAAAAAAGAAAAATTAACATCTTTTTGTTTTTTTTTTTTTTTGCTTAGATGGAAAATAGTTAAATATATGAAGAAGGAAAAATATGAGAAAGGAAGAGGAGAGAGGGATGCAGAGAAATATGCTTTTATTTAATTTATTATTATTTGTTTCAATTCAATGAATTTCTCATGAAGCTAGATCTATTCTTGAAAAAGGAAAATTGAAAACTGTTACTCCTTATTTTAAAACTTTTTATATATATTCTCCCATTTCTTTTGTCTCTTTACCCTTTCATCTTTAAAATTGACCAAATAAAATAATGCTAGTAGTAGATGATATATATGTAATACATAATATATTAATATATATAATTTTATTTTAATGATAATGGTAATGATAATATTATATTTAAGTTTTACAATATATTCCAACCCATCATAATAATAAAATTATTTTATTTTACACCAGGTAAGAGCCAAGAGCCCAAGAGGTAACATGATATATCAGCTAATACTATGATATTATCATGCCTGTAAAAAGTACTTTTCACATGGGGGGAGTGATGTTTGGTGAGATAATACTTGGTTTGAAACCTTTTAATGAATTAATTATCTTTTTAATCTTTTTTTTTCTTTCTAAATTCTGATAATTTTGAAATGAGTTTTGAACTTCATTTTCCATTGTAGCTTTTCCACTTCTGATGCTTCCATTTTAGCATGGGAAAATAAATACTACTACTAGGCTAAGAGTGGAAAATAACCTATTTTTACTCAAGCAGTGGATTGCTCTATTTGTTCTTCCTTTGTTTTTTTCTTCTACTCCTTTTTTTTTTTCAATTTTATTTTTTCTAATGATTTCTTCTCCTTCCCCCCTATGTGGCCAAAGTTTAATAGTACTATGATTTTTTTTTTATTTCCTTTTTCTTTTTCTTTTATTAATATACTAGGAAGTAGGAATGCAATGAAAAATTATGCCTTTTCAAATTTTCACATTTATAATGTTTTGAGTATTTTCTGTACGGGTACCAAAAAGAAAAAGAGTATTTTAATTAAATAATAATGCAATACATTATTTTACCAGGCCCCATAAATAAAAGGTCATGCTATTGCTTGCCTTAGCCCACCCCCTCTATTTTTCTTCCTTTTTCTAGATAATTTCTTCAAGCCTTGGCAACCTAATTTTACTTGTCATTCACTCAAATTAAAAAGAAAATACTTAACAAATAACAATAGTTTTGAGTATATTATTATTTATTTTATTTATATCCCCACTTTCATAGTCCTTTTATAAAAAAATAAAAATAAAAAACAAAGAGGAAGAAAGAGAAAAGGAAAAATCATCTACCCACTTTCATATTTTCTTTTTAATTTACAATTTTTTATTTACCAGATTCCAACCAAACACAAATATCAATATCTTAACATAGTAAAATAATTAATCATTACAAAAAATAATAATATTTCATAAAAGCCCCCATTATTGAATAATTCCTTTTCATTATATTTTTTAATCTCAAATTCAGACAGATTTAAGGAAAGTTAGGGACCTAAATTAACTCATCAACAAAAATAAAAACAAAAACTTCTGTTTATTATATCTTCATCATTTTTCTCATTTCTCAAAATTAAAAAGAAAAAAAAATCACAGACAGCTCGAAATCAAAATCTTTTCCTTTTTTTTCCCCTCTCAAATCTCATTCTATCCTCCAAAATTAATTTACAAAAAAAAAATTTCAAAAAAATTAGAAACCCCTCCATAGTCTCTGTTTCAGTTTAACTGAAAAACTTAGTCTCTTAGCTCCAAAATTAACTTCAAAAACCTTCTTTTAGTATCAAAATCTCAATCTTTTCCTGGTTTTGAACTTGAAAGCTCTCTTGTTCTTCTTTATAATTTTTAGTCTTTCTTCCCCTTTAAAATTTTAACCCCGTTTTAGTTGTTTGAGCTTAAAATCCAAATGGGTTTTTGAATACCTAAAAAAAAGAGTTAATTTTCTTTTATATAGGTTTAAGCTGTAACTATGGAGTCAAGAGAAGCTGTAACTACTACTACTACTGCCACTGGTGGGGTTACGGTGGTAGGATCCGATGCTCCTTCAGACTACCACATAGCTCCAAGGTCCGAAAACTCCATCCAGAACCCGAACTCAACTCCGGGGTCCGCGCCTCCGCCACAGCCTCCGCCACAAACGGCGGGGCAACCAGTCCCGCCGCCGGTTTCGGTGTCGGGGTTGCCGGGGAAGAAGAAGAGAGGAAGGCCTAGAAAATACGGACCAGACGGTTCAGTCACTATGGCGCTTTCTCCAAAGCCTATATCGACGGCTGCGCCGCCTCCGGTGATCGACTTCTCCGCCGGGAAGAAGCCAAAAGTGAAGTCTCCGACGTCAGTTTCGAAGGCAAAGTATGAGCTGGAGAACTTAGGTGAGAAAGCAAATTGCCATTTTGATGGATACCCTTTCGAGTTCCAAGTAATTTGGTTGTTGTTTTCATACTAAGAGTTGGATTCTTTGGTGTTTTAGGGTGATATATTGGTTGTTCACTTTGTTTGTGTTGTTTTTGAAATGTTTTAAGTGTGTAGGGAGAAAAAGTGTTGAGTTTTAAGTGAGTGATAGTGTTGGGTAGAAGTGGGACCTTTAAGCTGTGACTAGATGCCCCTAGTTGAGAGATCTCTTGATAAGTGTGTATGTGGTAGTTTGGGTTTTGGAAGGATAGTGAGAGTTAGTTTTTATGGGGTTGGTAATAATAATATAGGAATGATGGAATCTTCTTGTTTTTGCCACTTGGCATCCTTTATGGGAAGAAAGATTTTGTGCAAGGGTAAACTGCTTCAAGGCAGGGCACCTGCTTGAGTCTGCCAAAGAGATGGTGAAGAGACTTGTATAGTAAACTTGTCTGCTATTTGCTGGCTCATTTTACTGCCAGATGGAGGAAAAGGAAGTTAGTTGCTGATTTTATGTTTTGGGTTTTTGAGTTTGGATTTGGATTTACTACTTTATTGGTTGTTGGTTTCTTGGAATAATAGCTAGCAAGCTTTTGATATTTTGGAGTATCTACCTTGTGGGGAATATGATGAATATGTGGAGTGGAGCTTTGTTTTTGATTACTTGTGTCTACTTTCTCTTGATATTTAGCTGTGCTCATATCTTACTAGTTTCTGAACCTAAAGTAAAGAATATATCATTTCATTTATTACTGTTTAATTCTATAGTTTGTCCTTCCTCTGGCTTTAGTAGTAGGGTATGTAGATCGAGTGCCATCTCATTTGAGTGAGCAAAGGACGCAACTTCAAGGTATTTAGTTCACTTTTTTCTTTTTTTTTTGGAAATCAACTAGCAACTAGGAATGAATGCTTCATGTTAGTTTGTTAATTTGGTTGAAACCTCCTATTTATATGCATATTAATGACATAGGATTGAGTTGCTATTAACTAGCTGTATGTTAAATTTTCTATAATGATGTGGTTCTATGTTTGATTTCTTCCCTGCTTATTTGTTAATAGTGATGGTGAGGTTAATATGGTATTCAAAGGTCCAAATTTCCTAAAATTCCATATGATACTTCCTGTTTGCTTTTTGCTGTATTCACAATTATCTGTTTCGTGATGGAATGAAGATCTCTTGCAATTATCCCTTTTCTGGTTTAATAAAACTTAACTCTTTGTAGGTGAATGGGTTGCATGCTCTGTTGGTGCTAATTTCACACCACATATCATCACAGTTAATGCGGGTGAGGTATGTTGCAACCAACTTTGATCTTCGAGTGAATTCATATTCTGCATTAAGGTTGCACAGTATTATATTTGGCATGAATGCAATAACTCCATAATTCGTTCTCATGATTGGCAAATATGAAGAGCAAACTCATTAATTTTGTACTTCTTTTTGGTTGCTTTAGGATGTAACAATGAAGATTATATCATTTTCTCAACAAGGGCCTCGAGCTATATGCATTCTCTCTGCAAATGGTGTAATATCTAGTGTCACTCTTCGTCAACCGGATTCTTCTGGGGGTACATTGACATATGAGGTGATTCTCTATTTCTCTTTAATCCTAGTTCTGTTATGATTTCAATTTTGAATTGTATAAGGATCTTAGCATGGATTACCATCTATGTTGGTTCCTTACAGTTCATTCCCTTTGAAAAGTTCAGTTCTGTGTGAAAATGTAAAATGCTCAACATTAAATGCAGTTTCTCTTTCTAATTTGAGAGCCTCAAATGAAGGACTAATTTCTTAA
>AWWV01007223.1:0-59282 GCA_001974805.1 Corchorus capsularis
GAGAAGAATTAGGAGGAAGTAAATGTTAACCGATGAGTGTGCTAAATGAGGTGGTAATTGAATGACTGCCTGACTTAAGAAAATGCATGTTGACTGAAATATATCATTTAGCCTATCCTAGAGGGTTATCTACTTTCTTTATGCTGCCTATTTCTGGGGTGAAATTTAGTCTCTTTGTTTATTTATCAGTCATTAGCAGACATCCCATCTTTTCTCAAACTTCTTGCAGGGACGTTTCGAGATACTATCCTTGTCTGGCTCATTCATGCCCAGTGACAGTGGAGGAACAAGAAGCAGGTCTGGCGGGATGAGTGTTTCATTAGCAAGTCCAGATGGTCGTGTTGTAGGTGGTGGAGTGGCTGGTCTCCTAGTAGCTGCTAGCCCTGTCCAGGTTGGGCTTTTGTCTTGTCTCTGCTTCCATCATCCGTGTTTTTATTATTTTTGATCCCCTCTATTGTACTTCTTTTTACCCAAATGATTACCTCAAGCCCTGGTGAAGACGGAAATTCTAAATTATTTCTTTTGGTTGGTTTTGGACCAGGTCGTAGTGGGGAGTTTTCTGGCAGGGAACCAGCATGAGCAGAAGCCTAAGAAACAGAAACACGACTCCATATCAGCTGCCGCGCCAATGGCTGCTATTCCCGTTTCTAGTGCTGATCCCAAATCAAACCTCTCCGCCTCATCCTTCCGTGGTGATAGCTGGACGTCCTTACCAGATTCAAGGAATAAGCCTACTGACATTAATGTATCTTAGCCTGGAGGCTAATAATCTAAACTACCTTACACCTTACCTTATTATGCAGTATAAGGTATGATACTGACAGCACCGGCAATCAAAGTACAATTGATGAATCTCATTCTCACCTCATGTTGTTGTTTCATGTGTAAGCTTATTGACTTCTCACAAGCACCAGATCATGCTCATTTTCACCATGGGGTTTTTCACCCTATTTATTTTCACCCCTTAGTTTAGATTTAGTCAGCTGATTAGATAGTAGGCGTTCTCCGCTGTTGTTGTCATGTAGAATAGTTTGAATGTAATGTTTACCGAGAGAGAGAGAGAGAGAGAGAGAGAGAGAGAGAGAGAGAGAGTTGGCCTTTCTTACAGGTTATGGATTTGTGATTTAGTAAACCAGTGTCTTTTGAACATCAGTTAATGGCCTTCATTGCTAATTGGCTTTGTTTTATGTAGCTTCAGCTATGCAGTGTTGTAATGTAACTTTCATTCTATTTAATATTATTCTTGGTTCATCAAATCTCTGTCTTGGACTCTAACTCCCTGATTCAGACCTAGTCAAGTGATTCATGTCCAAATTTTGATGATTCTAAAGTAAGTAACTAAACCCACTTTCATTTGACCAAGGCCTTTCGTTGTCATGAAGAAGAAAATCTAAGGTAAGCTTTGCACAAAAGTTTATGATTGGCTCAAGTTATCAAATATAAACCACTTCCCTAATCTTTTTGACTTACCTTTCACTCCAAAATATTGTAAATAATTTTGACAATGTATCAATATGGAAAAGAATTAGAAAACTTACTCTATAATTGGCAAGTAGAACAGCATCTGACTATTCATTAATCAACTAAGAAAGAAGTTGGAAATTTTAACATATACATAGCAAGAAATCAACTGAATACATCTCTTTATATATATAGAAATGAAAACTTCTTACCAACATAACAGGATTCATTACACCATTTCTAAATGCTAACTCTATAAAATAATAACATCCCTATTTTGCATTCCACTGTTATAAGAATAATACTGTAATGTCAACCAAAAAAAGAAAAACAACTTGATCAACTTTACTCATGAAGCTACTTAGGGTTATTTCAATAATCTTGCTGTTTCTTTCATTCCTAGCTACCCTTTTAATCAATGTTTTCTTATCCTATCTCTCATTCTTTGTCTCTCAAGTTGAGTGCTACTTTTACAAGTTTTCCTATCAGTTTACAGTCAAAGCCGGGTTGATTTTCATTGCCTTTCAAATCATAATCACAATCCTTCATGAAAGCTCTAGCCTTCCATCTGATGCTTATGAACAATGCCTTGTTGAAGAGAAGGAAGAAAGCAGCTACGAAAGTGTTGATATTAAGGTCAATGGTGTTTCAGGCGATGAGATGAAGGAAAAGGTTAAACAAGAGAAAAAATGTGGCATTAATGGTGGAAGTAATGAGGAGGATGAAGATTTCGAAGATTTGGAGAGGCGAATCGAGGAGTTTATTGCTAGGAGTTACAGGAAATGGAAAGAAGAGTTGGTAGAGGAGAATTATAATACTAACTTCTTGCGTATTGGGAATGAGGGTTCATATTGTGAAGCTTGGCAAATTAGAAAGGAAAAGCCTAGGAATATTTCAAGGCCGAAGAATATTCATAACATCATTAAAAAGCAAAGGCTTCAACTTCGAAGGATGATTGAGAACATGCAAATCAAGGCCAAGACCATCAAAATCCGTAGCTATTCCATTAAACACCACAAATATCCCCGTTCCTATTGATTGAAGTAACATTTCTCATACAACACTGCCGTGGGTTTTAAGGAATGCATTTGCGCCCATTGTTAGGATTAATTCTAACTAAAACATTAGTATGTTATAAATGGGATTAAACAAAATAAATTTCTCTGGAATGTAAAAGCTTATGCCTATAATTAAGTGATCTATCGATTTTGAACTGATCCACATTGATATATACTATATTTCTTTAATTTGTTTGTTTAATATTCCAAATTGACTTATTAATGAACATTCCCATTTTGGTTGTGTTTGGTTTGTGAAAAGTAGTAGGAAAGTGTGGTAAGTTAGATAGGAAAAATAACTTTTCCACGTTTGGTTGGAGAAATCTAATTTTATGTGGGAATGTCGTTCCCATCACTTTACCACTCAAGTGGGAAAGTAGTGGGAATAACATTCTCATCTAAAAGGGTGGGAAAGTTAACTTTCTCAGGGAAGTGTTACTCTTTTTCTCGTCTTTGTCTTATATTCTTTAAATTTAATAACTTTTCCACCTTTTATTCCCGCAAAAATAAAAAATTATACTTTCCCACTAAAATAACATTCCTAGGAAAGTAACGTGAATGACATTACCACGTGATACCTAATAAGATAGGACGGACCAAAAATAACCCAGTTTTGATTAACAAATCGATAACCACTATTTCGAAAAGCAAAATTGAGGCATATTCGCAATCCCAATCTGATGAATTAAAGAAATACTACTACCAGGAATATACGTTGCAGTTAGGCTGAGTTTAGATTCGCCAGAGACAGAGACTGATGCTTGCAGTTTCAGCACAAGACTCGCGCGCTATGGAGTATGGACATCTAAGAACAATATATATATATATATATATATACACTATTACATAATAAAAATAGCACGAAATGTTGAGAGTTGAGATCAAAAAGTCAGATGCTGTCAACATCAAGAACAAAAGTTCGCGCGATGATTCGGACAAAGCTTATCAAGGAATGAAAATAAATGATTAGCTTTAAACATTCTTCAGACGCTTTCTAGTTTCTATTATATAATATCAATGACTCAAGACTTTTTTGTCAAGTAAATGATTAACCTTAATTAATTAAATATATTCCATTTTTTACAATATTTGTTACGCGTAATGGTTTGTTAATTGTTTGACTTGTACTTGTAAGAACTAAGAAGGGATTTGCCAACAAAACTTCAAGGACAAAAGAGTCTGGTTCCTAAGGCCTAAAGCTGGGTTTTGTCCTAAAACTTGTTTCCTGTTTACGAGGAAGTTCAACTTGAACAATTTAAACTAGCCTTGCCAAGAAACCAAATCTAGATACTTCAGTTTAACTAAGGTTCTGGGTTACCAGGTAACCCAGGTCCAAATTAAGGTTGTTGTCACCTGGTAATAACAGTCTTTACTTAACAGACTATACAAAAGAAACTTGCCCTGTAACTTCCGGAATATCTTTTATAATATGTTGTAATTGAGAGATTTCATTACTTTAAAGAAAGAAAAAGGAGCTTGATCCATTTTTTTTCAACTCATTACGACAACAGAATATTCTAACAGCATACTCCATGACATTTTCTGGGAAATCACTTAAATACTTTTTTAAACCGACTCGAAAATGCTATATAATGCAACCCTCCTCTTGGAAAGGGAAAATGAAAACACAAATCGGCTTGTTTCAGTCTGCATAAACCTGCATGAAGCCTGTCCGGTCACCGTTGCCATCCCGTATAATTCTGTATATAGTTGCCCTTCTGTTTTTGAAGTTTTTGTTCACCATTAATAGTACCAAACATTACAATCTTGCATTATTAAACAGTCCTCTTTTCTTATTTATATTGTTCAACACAATAGTAGTTACCATTATAGTTGGGAGCCATAAGCCATCTATAGATGAAATTAATGGAGCCTTCCCATATATGTACTCATTATGCGAAGTGCAGGATTCCTTTGATATTACTGAAGAATATAGTGATGTTGATGATTTTGAAGATGATATTCACAGTTTGGATGGTCACCAAGAAGATGAAGAAGATGACATGGATGATGGCTGGAGCGATGAAGAAGAAATTGATGATGATTTGCAGAAAAGAATTGAAGACTTCATTGCTAAAGTCAACAATGGATGGAGGGAAGAGAGGTTAAAGGAGAAAGATTATGAACAGCTATGGATTGACTATTGAGTAATGAGTACTAAGGGAGCCACCGGACTGTTTTCATTATAGAGGCTTTTTCTTTTAAACTTTTCCTTTTGTTCTTAATCCTCCCTTTGATGTGTCCAATATTAGGGACCATCAGAACTATGGACATAATGTAAGAATAAAATCTATTTATCATCCAATCTACCCATATGTATTTGTGATGGTATTCAGATAATGGATTGTAATTAACAAAGTTAACTACATCATAATCGTTATATTGAAAGCATTCCCATACAAGACCTTTTATGCGAAGCAAAACTGTAAACTGAATGACTATTTGTAAAGTGTGCAGACAAACTTAAGAAACATACAAAGATTTATTACAACTATCAGCAATTGAACTAACCAAGACCTGTTCATGCATCCTTACGAGGTGCATCTGCCTTGATACGCTGTGGTTTGACAATACGATCAATGAGCCCATATTCAAGAGCTTTTTGAGCATCGAAGCGTTTCCCACTGCGGCCTAAGTCCTGGTTAATCTGCATGTCAAAATTCATTATGGATTCTGTTTTGATACATAAATAACAAATATACCAGCAATCAAGGAAAAAGAAAAACAAATGACCTTTCTCAAGTGATAGAAAACAAAAACTCAAACGGGAGATAACATGTCAAAGTTTTAGTCTAAGTAATGCCCACTACCCTGTTTAGGAAGAGCAAAAGGGAAAGCTGGCAATACTCAAATACCAAAAACATACTGACCTTCTCAACAGGCTGGCCTGTGTTTTTTGCTAGCTCACCGAAAAGGTAATCTCTGATCCTAAGAAGCTCATTTGCTTCATTACGGATAGCATCAGCCTGTCAACGTTGGTTATTTCATGGTCATAAAAAACACATAACATAGTGAAGTACAATATAATTCACCATGGCAGCATGCAGTTATACCTGACCACGAGCTGAACCAGCTGGAGCCTGCAGAGCAATAGTTGACAGAGGCATTGCACAGCGATGACCCTTCATGTAGCAGAAAACATGAAGAGAATGTTGTCATGTTACAGCTTTAAAAGTAAAAGACGCATTACACCATTAAATTCAGGTTGGGAGCAACATCTTTTTCCTATAGCTAGCATTACATTCAGATCACCATAAAGAAACCTATAAGAATAATTCCATAAATCACAATGACTTAATATTCATAGGGATAACTTCATGTATCATGCCACAAGCATTTAAAGCCTTCACTTGCAATAATAACACCAAAAGTTTATAGAATTAGATGCTAAGAGTAGAGAAATATTACCTTCTCCCCAGCTGCAAGAAGAAAGCCTGCTAGATCGTAGGCATAGCCAAGACAATTCGTGCCAACAGCACTCTTCAAGCTTTTCACAGTGTCATAGATAGCTAAGCTTGGATTCAGCTGTAACAGAGCCAGTCAATAACAAATGGTGGCCAGTAAGAAACTACAAATAAAAATACAAACATCTACAAAAAGGCTTTGAAATTTACAAAAAGAGAAATCTCACATCTCCACCAAGACAAGTAATGTAAAAGCACATCATTTTATTGCCATCAATACTGTCAAGGTATAACATTGTTGCCAATATTTGGTTGCTAAATTCCTCATCTATATTTTGTCCAAGGAAGATAATACGCTCTCGATACTGCATTCAAAGTATGTCATTAACCTCTAATTACAAAAAAAACAAAAGATTCATGCACTAATCATAACTTAGGACAGATGACAAGGGAATTTGAAAATAGTTAAGATGACTTACTAGGGCATTCCATATATCAAGCCATTGCCAAGTTCCTTCACCAGGGACTTTATAGGGAACTCTTGGAGTTCCTATTGGCATCATTCTTACTTGTGACCTTGTTGCTTTACCATTTCGTGTTCTACAGATAAAGAAATGCACAATTGATTGATTTAAAAACCCGTAGTGTATTCTTCTATAGAGACAAATCAGATTAAACCTTCTCATTTCCATTTAAAAAAAAAAAAGTAACTAGAATGCTTCAAGGATGCTCAAAGAAGGAAGCTTGGAACCAAAATCATATGCACTAATGGTTAACAGAAGTCCTTTTTCTTTTCCTTGGAAGTTCAAGAAATTAATACAATTTTTCACTTGCAAGAAGCAAACTTTAGAATCTAAAATTCCAATTTGTAAACTGCAAAGGGACACTAAACAGATCCCTAAGACTAAGACTAAATAGGAACAACTCCAAATCCCCAATTACAAGCCAATGTTTAGGAATGACTCTTTAAGCTATTTAGCGAGATAAACAATATACCAAACAACGAATTACCCGCATTGGAGGCTCTTATTAACTCTGCCAAAGAAGTCTGCACTCAAGTTTGGTCTCGCAGTTGCAAACAAACCTTTGGAAAATCAAAATTGAAGGGCAAAAAAGGTCACAAATTGAGAGCAGACGAAAGGAGAAAAAAATGGGATTAGACTACAGAATGAAGAAAACGAACATACCGGGAGATTGAAGCTTCAGACCCGAGTAAAGCATAGTCCTACAACTGCAAAACAGAAAGAAGGAAAGTAAAAAAAAAAAAAAAAGCGAAATACCCATGTCATATATACGTATAAAAGAATTAAAAACACACGATATATGTATTATACAGCGAAAGCAAGAGAACCTGAGAGAAGGCTGGGGAAGATTCGCGTTGAGTGAGGTTGCCATTGTTTTGGGGGTTTGAAGAATACGAAGAAATTCTTACAAGGAGGAAGAAAGAAGAAGAAGATTGAGTGGGTAGATGATTTAGTATGGATCCGATGGAGCCGTTACTATTGTAGTTGAGTTCAAGCACAAATCTGTGTCGCTTGGATTAGATTTTTTTTGAGATAATAGACAAAAATGAAAACGAGACCACCAGATAGCTGCTTTAATAACTTTTTTGTGAGTGGAATCTGAATTTCATTTCATTTCATTAATAGAAAATCAAAGATCGGGGTTACAACAAATGTATGGAGGCAAAACTCTCCATAATACAATCCATTTTTGTTATTTTCACAAACACTTTGCCCGAATAAATATTCTTATTATTAAATTTTACAGTTCACAATCATCCCTAGCTAGTAAAAGGGGTAGGTGTTTAGTAATCCATTATATATAAAATGAAAATTGGGAAGGTGAACCATTGTTCAATAGTTATACAAGAGATTCCTTTTGTTTTTGGGTTCAAATCTCAACTCCATTATAGAGGAAATGTCTGACTGGAGAAAGAAGGGATATTAAGCTGGTTTCTCGTAGGAATTCTGTTCTCTGAACGTGGATATGGCGCTACGTATCATCTCAGCAACGTGAGGTTGCACGAAGAAGTGAGTGGTATCCAGCACATGTATTATAAACTTCTGGGATGCTGGCATTGAAGCATTCAAGTTGATGATGAACTGTGCCATAGGAATGTCACTGCAAAGAAGTAATGGGACAGAATCCTTCAGCTACAGATACAAGTACAAGAGAAATAAGGAAAACCGAAAACTGGATAAGAACATGGTGATCAATGAAGAAAAGTACTTCTCTAGGCAACTATTTAAGCAAATCAAACCAATAGGCAAATAATCTTCTTTGCTTCACTCGAGTTGATTAGGCCAATGTTATACAAACAATTACTACTGACATGCTAAGAACTTTAGACTGTATAGTTCTACTCTATTAGATCCTACTCAAAGGATTCATAGCACAGAATCAAGGCTTTAGGAACAGCAAAGTTCTTGAAGTGAGCATTGATCCATAAACTATACTAGCATTATACTTCATCTTACCAGGAAATGAACAGTCCTTTAGTTGCATTGACCATGATGAATCAGCAACCTTAAAATCTGAATTGCTACAAAGATGACACTACAGAATCAGAGCAAATCATAGTTATATCATACTCATCAATGCGTTGCACTTTAATTTCTTGTGAAAACAAAAAAATTACGATAAGCATCCACTCAGAAGCATCACACATGAATTTCATTTCAGAATTAGTGGGAACTAAAAGTCAACTTCAACTTCAAATTGAACAAAACAAAGGACAAACATCACACTGAAATGCCTGTCAAAAATGAGAGAGAGGAGAGAAAATGAGGTGGAAATGGAGGGATCCTATCTCCCCATCATAAAAATTTAAAGCAACGCTGGAGGATGTGATTCTAGGGTATAGAAGAAAAGGAGGAGATTCACATGTCATTGTACCCTAATTATGCAGCAAACGATGCCTTTTATTACAGAAGAACTCAGATTAAGGATTTACTCCCACAATCAACCCATATTTTTGTCTTCGATGGTCTCTAAGCTAGCAGTAAAATTCTAGTTCTGTCAGTGGTGGAAGAATCAAGTTGATTCTGTCCAGCTAGAACCAGGTATCCTGGCCAATTTTTTCCTTTCGATAATCTTCCTCAATCTTCTGGCATCACTCCAACTCCCAACAGAGGCATAAATATTGGCAAGTTGAGAATAATACGCTGCTGTACCAGGCTCCAAGTCAAAGCAATGCTGAGCTGCAATCTCTCCAAACTCAACATTGTTATGTGATCTACAGGCAAGAAGCAAAGCTCCCCAAACTCCAGCATGTGGCTTCATCAGCATGCTCTTTATAAGTTCATATGCATCTTCCAATCTCCCTGCCCTGCCCAAAAGATCAACCATGATTGCATAATGATCAATTGAAGGAAAAACTCCATTGTCCTTCATAGAACTAAAGCATCGGTAACCCTCTTCAACCAGACCAGCATGATTATAGGCAGTTAATAACCCAGTGAAAATAGCCAAATTTGGTTGAATTTGTTCATCCAACATATTTTGGAACAAGTTGATGGCATCAACAGCCTTACCATTGATGGCACAACCTGCTATCATTGCACTGTAGGCAACCACATCCTTCTTTCTAAGACCATGAAAGTGGTTATATGCCTTATCAATATTCCCACACTTTGCATGAAAGTCAATTAAAGCGGTAGCCACATGATCATCATTCATATGAATCCCAAACTTATCGATGTATGACTCAATCCATGAACCAGATCTCAATTCGCCTAGTTGTGAACAAGCAGATATAACACTAGCCAAAGTCATACCATTTGGCTGGATATCAACACCTTCTTTAAGCATCTCGTCAAACAACTTTAGAGCTTCTTTTGGTTGGCCGTTTAGCAAGATATCATGGCATTAAAGGCTATAGGATCTCCAGCACCCATCTTATCGAAGAGTTCACGAGCAGATGCAACATCCCCACATTTTGAATACCCAGCAATCATTGTGTTGAAAGAAACATTATTTCTTTGATGCATCATGTCAAAAATGCTAGGAGCTGATTCTATCTCTCCACATTCCACATAACCACTAATCATCGTATTCCAAGAAGCCATGTTTTTCTCTGGCATTTTCTGAAAAAACGAAAGTGTCTGATCCATATTTCCCATTTTGGCATACCCTGAAAGAACTGCATTCCAAGATATAACATCTTTCTCCGGCATCTCATCAAACACTCTATGTGCCTCTCCTAAATACCCAGATAAAATTGAATTCCATGAGACCACATTTTTCTCAGGCATCTCATCAAACACTCTATGTGCCTCTCCTAAATACCCAGATAAAATTGAATTCCATGAGACCACATTTTTCTCAGGCATCTCATCAAAAACCATTTTTGCAGTATCCATATCACCCAGTTTCGTGTATAAATCCACAAGAGCTGTTTGCACAAAAACACAATTGCAAAACCCATATCTATGAATCCAGGCATGGATCGAAATTCCACCCGTTCTACACTCAGTCTTAGCACATTCTCTTAATGCAGATGATACTGCATGTGTGGTTGGGTAAAATCCCAGCTTCTGCATTTTGACATAAAGAGAAAAAGCTTCTTCAAACTTCCTGTGCTGGGATAAAAATCATATGGCGCAACCCCATGAAAACGCATCTGGCTTTTTCAAATGGTAAAAAATTTGTTGCACATATTGGAAAACACTTGTAGAGTAGTTGCCAGTTGACAAAAGGAGCTGATGAACTAAAAGGGGCTGGAGGTGGTTAAGACTGATAACAAGGATTTGAGCTTGAATTTGTTTGGCCTGCTTGAAACTTAACTGGTTATTTAAGAAGCTCTTTAGCCTAGGAACTAACATCTAATATACAACGCTGACCAAAATGGGAAGAATCTAAACCCTTTGGGTTTGTAATCTTAAGTTTCTAACCAATAAAAAGATCCTAAATTTACCTTCCCTAAAGGGTGATTCTCTTTATCCCTCCAACCCCCCCCCCCCCCCCCCAAAAAAAAAATCCTGAAATACTTTCACAGTTTCACTTCAATCTATTGCTGTGTTGCAGTGATAATTCAGCAGATTGTTCGATCAATTGTCAAGATAATCCTAATAAAAGATCAAACTTTACAATCAATGTAAAAGAAGATTTATCCTTTTACACTTCAGAAAGTTATAAAGAAGAAAACCAAAGAGAAACACAGTAGAAAAAAAGAAAGCAAAGCAATTTATTTGTGACATACAATAATCCAATTTTCGAATGATTTTCGAACAAAATAACTTTGGGTAGTAAAAAACAAGTTTTATGTTACAAAAGACATACCTGAAAAGAAAGGATCGAATGAACTGTTTGAAGCTGAGGCAGCGAACTTTGTACTTCGTTCTAACGGTTTGGAATCTCAAAAACTAAATAGGCGTCTGTCGGTTTATGTCGGGTCGGGTTACTCTAATGGGTACCAAACTTTTTTTTTTAAAAAAAAAATTTGATAAAAAGTAAAATACGTAGTGAGCTAAGCTTTAGCTAAGTAGCAATGTTACTACCAAAAAAAAAGCTAAGTAGCAATTTATCAAAACAAAGTAAAAAGAATGTTTTTTTTTTATCCCATCCGGTATTCAAGGCTTGACCCTAACTAATCCGGATCCGACCCGCGTCGCGCACCTGGTTATGGTGGCTGAATCTCCCAACAGGGGCCGGATCCCTGGTTATGGTGGGTGAGTACCTGCTTAAGCTGGAACAAACCGCTTAAGTAAAAAGAATGTATTTCATAATAAGAATTGATCTGATTATTAGATTCTTGTATAAGAATTGTTTTGATAATAAATTTATCAAAAAAAAAGTAAATTTATTCAAGAATACTAGTACTAGTCATAAACAGCTAATTTCCCATTTTCTTGGAAAGTAAAGGCAACAGGCAGCTCATTTAGAAAAACAAAATGTAGGTTTTTTGTTGTTAAACTAGGAAAAAAAGAAGGCTCATTGTTTGAGCAATCCAAGCACGAGGCAAATGATGCCTCAAAAGACAAATATTTGCTGCTGAAATAATATATTTCACTAAAATCAACTGAAATTCGGACAAATCATACAACCTTGGATTTGGAACTTATGCTATCAGTTACAACAGAACCAGGCTGAAACAAAATAGGAAAAAAGGGTTTGAACGGCTGAAGCACAGCAGCGGTTTAGAGCAACAAATACTTCAAGTTAAGAAAGCTGCCCCATCTCCCATTATTCATCTTCTTCTAATGCAGACCAGATCATCCTGACAATTACATGTACAATGTTAGAGCTAGTAAGATTCAAATCAATATGTTTAGAGCGAGCAACATTGCAAGAACGAAGATGGAGAAGAAATTACCAGAATATGGAGAAAAAGAGGAGAACGACAAGGTATCCAAGTTTAAATAGGCGTTGCTTCTTCTCCCAATTAAGCAAGTTAAATATTTCTGTGACATCCACCAGGTGCTGTTTCCGCGTGTAACTGATAACAAGAGAAAGTTAGGAAAACAGCACAAATTATTTATTTTTATCATGCAAAGATCCCAAGACTCTTATGTTCTCAATAGATAGATAGTAAAGAGATAAATTTTAACTATAATAATGCATTTCTGAAATCCATCTAACTTAGCCTAAGAGCTAGATAACGTTGTTTGGGATCGGGACCACTAATAAATTGTTTATCAACAAATCAAACTGAGTCATCACTATGCCAATCAATCCCCTCCTTTACTCTTTTCTTTCTCATGAAGATTACTAAAATTTTCTAATCGTTTCCATTAATTCAAATAACATTGCCATGTATATTAATATTAAACTTAAAAGATAAATCCAAATTCTTTCCAATTAGTTCTTCATAGCATGAGTCTCTAACCTGAGAGAGGGCAAAAGGTAGCTAGAGTAAACAAAGCAAATGATAAGCTATTTGTCAATGTTCATGTTTCACTACAAGGAGGTTCAAGGTTCTGGAAAAGTGTAGGCATATAGCAAAAGTTTTTATCTATTAACTATCAATGATGCATGTCTTTCTACATATTAGAGATTATAAATCTTAGGAGCCATACGATTTCAACTCATCATCATTCACATTAGCAAACAAGCTATTGGAACTAAATAGAATGAATCAACGAGGCAAAGGCTTAATCCTACTCGACACGGGGTTGTAAGCTAGATCTATAACAGAGATGCAATGAAGAAATTTGAAACTAACTATAAGTAAGACCTAGTTAAAAGCTAAAACTATCATCTGGCATTTTCCTCAAAACAGACAACAGTAATAATTAAAAAAAGAATAAGAAGATGAGAGAAATACTTACAGTCTCACATTGTAATATGCATATGGAGCACACAACAGCGCCATGACCCAATGCCCCGTTATTAAATAGAATACACCTAAAAATCCTTGCAGGATAAATTCTGGCAAGACCACTTTGTTTATTCGTGATGAAGAGTCATAAGGATTGATGTAATCAAACTCTAAATCAGCCAAGCACATGAGCTGCAGCAAAATTATCAACCTGTTAAACTCCATTTTTCATTCTCATACAACATAAATAATCTACATATGAATAATCATGACTATAGAGCTAACCACCACTATAATTTAATTTTCCAAACTTCTTTTTATATCTAAATCCAGAACAATGAGAGCCCCAATTGAATAAATTGAAGCTAGTCCAGCATGTCACAGAGCAGAGAAATGATGATTTTTGGACTTCAATATCAGATTATTCTTTAACAATTCATAAAAAACCACTCCCACCACCATGTTCACAAGAAAATTCAACATGTTTACACAATCAGAGTCTGAAAATACTAGTATTTTCTTGTTTTTCTGAACATAAAGAGCATTGATTAATTGATTTTCTTGCAACTACAACGAAGAACCAACTAATTAATCATTGCCCACCAAGCCAAACCAATAGCAAATCGTCTGAGAGTTAAAATTCCAACCAAAAGAAGGGATATAAACAAAAATAGAAGCAGACCCAGGAAAAATAAAAATAAAAGAAGGAAGTCTAGGGTTTAAGAAAGAAATTGACCTGATAAACAAGGAGGACGAGGAGGGCAATGAGGATGAAGAAAGAAATAAGCCATATGAAGAGATCTCCCATGCCGCTCTTTCTTCTCTCCCCCTTTTATTATCTCTTCTCGCTTTTTTCTTCTCTCCCTTTGAAATAATTTTTGCTTTCGATGATAAACAGGAAGGATTAGGAAGCGCCCGAGACGGGATTTGGCTGTGTCGGATGAGGAAAAATGCCGCACAGGGCTTTCGTTTCCCTGTTTCTGACAGTAGTTGGAAGAGACGATGAGGAAAAGAAGATTTTATGTTTTGATTTGCTCTGAATTCTGAAATGTCTCAACGATCTGACCGAATCTCAAAAGTAGCTAACTCAAACTATACAAGTACCCTTCGAATCGAACACTTCAAAGACAAAAGACTTCCGGTTTTTTTAACCCTTTTTTATTTTGGACCTTTTTAGTTTTTTACTTTGAGTTGGAGTAATTGCCTAATTGGAGAAATATTACTACTTCTGGTCTCTGGAGGTATATAATTTGTTGGGGAAAAAATAGGTTTATGGATTTTTATGGTTTTGCGTTTTGCCCATTAATTAACACAAAATTAGAGAGCAGCAATAATTTTTTGACCAAAATTAAGACCAACAAAAAAAATAAAGGGGGAGGAGGGAAATTGCTATAAAAGAAAGATATATCTCTTTCTTGGCATTGATCAATCATCAATGGTACACTTTTTTTCAAAGCAAGAAAAGTATTCTTCATACAAAGGGAACCATCTTTTTGTTTCTATCCAAGGGGAAAGAGATGATGTTTCATGTTGCAGTGCTAATTTTTGTAACTTTACCTTCTAAAATTGGCTGACTTAACACAAAAAAGATAAATATATAAAGTTTAAAACTTACCTTCTCGTTTACCAGTAAAGTTTGTATGGATTGATGTTTTGATGTCTTATTTGGGATACATTTTACATTCTCTGTGACTGAAAATTAGTCAAGTTTGTGAAGCTTCGTCATGATGTTTACGTGGCATGTCATGTCAGTATACAAAGAAGAGGAGAAAAATTGTCATGTCAGTAAGCCACCTGGCATTTTCATCTGACGTGGCATGCCACATCACCGTCAACATTGTAATGGTACCGTCACGTCTAATGTTACGGAAGGTGTCATGTGTGTCTGAAATAAAATTTCACGGTGTAATAAGATCAAAATAAACCTTTAGAATGCAAAATGTCAATCCGTACAAATTTTATGGTGCAAAATGGTAGTTATGCCCTCATTTATTTACCATGTGAATGTTTTCTTTTTCACCTTCAAACTTAACTCATTTGCTGAAATGATTGTATGTAGTAAAAGTACCGATCATTGATTATGGTGAACCAACAAATTGTATTTTTTCTGGATTATAGAGAGCTTGTATCTTCTTATATATGCAAAGGGGACATAGTTTTCTAATCGTTGTTTGGATACATGTGTTAACTCATTCATCTAAAGACCAAATCAGGCTGCTAATTTTGCAGAAAACCAGACCAAAAAAAAAAGGAAGAAGAAAAGAGAGACTATTTAGAAGCTGCCAAATTTGCAGCAAATTAACCACCAAGGCCAAAAGAATAAACTTAAACAGGCGCAATCCCCATTCTTGAGCAGCAGTGCCATTGCCCATTGGAATTCATCAGTTCCCCAACAGCTTGTTTGTTTCAACCATTGAGGTGATGAATGATGATATCATGCAGTATAAGTCTGATGACAAATTGACAATTGACAAGATCACACTTGTGGAAGATATATATATATATATTGTAAAATAAATTGAAAGAGTTACTGTTACATAATGAATTCCATCAACTTTGTCAAAGGAAACAGATACTTGGATGTCATTTTTGCCTCATGGGGGCCACAAGAACTGACAGAAGAAGAAGGCTTCATCATATACAAAAAGAAATTCCTGGACCCCAAGTTCATCAGCTTCTCCTCTGGCTTTAAACCTGCATAAAATCAGACAAAATTAGTGCCAAAACTTCTTCTAATTCACAAGGATAATTTCTATTTAGAAGCAAAACATAACTCCATCCATTGATTACAGTAATTATGCTTTTCATAGTTAGAAAGCTATATATTGGAGATTCCGACCAATATTTTCCTACTTCTTTATGCACTAGCTACTTGCTTAACGTTAATTATTACTACAAAACAAACAGATTAGAGGCTGAAAAAACAGAGAAAACAGAGAAAATCTCACTCCAAGGAAGAACAAATTATAAGTAAAGGAAATGAACTTTACTTTCCAAGCTAAACGCGGAATAATGAAGCTGAAAAAACTTAGGATCAATTTCCTCCAACAATGGCCTCCTCTTCTCCTTCACGTAAATCTCTATAGCAGCTTTGATCAAATCATTCACTGTATTATCTGACGGCATCACAACATGAACTGGCCCCAAGCTTTTCTCTATATTCACTTTCAGTAGCAACTTTGTCAGCCTCTGCTGGTGGGGTCCCTCATTCTCCGGCGGAAACCTCGCGGACAGTGAGGACGTCAGCCTTCCGGCCGGGACTTCATCAAGGCCTCCTCGCCGGCCAACGAGGTCGGGATCATGGTGGGATGGGAATGTATGTGATCTCTCGAAGGTCGAAAAAACCCTGATGGAACTAAGTCTCCGGTTACTCGGAGAACGAGGAACCATGGCGCGATCACTAAAGAATGAGAGAATGAGGTGTTTTTGTTAATTTTTTTTCTTATTTAAAGTGATCAAATTCTATGCAAATTTGGGTTATATTTTGATTTGGAAGATACATTGCTTGGTAGTTACAGAAGTTAGGCTAAGGAGGACTGAAACTGTTGTGAATAACAGAGGGGAGTTTAGAGAAATGAGAAAAATATGTAATGGACAGAAATATGTGACGAGAAGTTAGATAGAAGATTTCTTCAACTTAGCTATTTGCATGAATTATTGGACTCACGTTAATGATTATTTTGATAGGGTTTTGGATTTTTGTAAGCGTAAAGTCAGGGAAGCGAAAGTTCCAGGAAATTTGTTCACTTCTTTTTTCTTTTTTTTTGGGATTCCATCCGGTATCCAGGGTTTTGCCCTGACTAATCCGGATCCGACCCGCATCGCGCACCTAGTTATGGTGGGTGAGTCTCCCAACAAAAACAGCTGCGTAAGCACAGGCCTCAGGTTTACTTCTACTTCTTAGGGATTGCTCTGCTCTACATTTTAAGTTTTTAACCTGCATTTCAGTATTTCACCTTGCCCTGTAAGAAAATAAGGCATTCGTGTGAGATTTCAATGTGCTTTTCTCCAAAAATTTAACTAATCGTGGGCTTTAATTTGAATACCAGCCGTTCCATATAGATAGTGTAACAAAATATTGTGGTTTATGGCTATGTAAATAACTTTAGCCAATTAGCAATTCGGATAGTTACCAATCAATTTTTTATTAGTACGTTCCTCAACTACATATATATATATGGGTTTCGGCCGAAGAAAAAGGCAAAAAGCTACTTATATATGGGTTAATTTGTACATTATTATACGAAATTGCATGAAATATCTAAAAAATAACTAGAGTAATATATAGAGTCGTTAATTTGATCCGACATTCTAGTTGCGAGGAAGATGAGTTTCCTTCTTAATTTGAATTTGAATGGAATAGTTAAGCAGGACTCAATCAGAGAGGGTAAAGCAACTGCACCAGTCAAGTCTTGTCCAGAAGTTAGTGCATTTAGCAGTTTTTAAGAATGTTTAAAGGGCCAATCAATCCCCTTGTCCTTCTCCTTAGAATATTATTTAACGTACATGTGAACTGAAGGAATCGAAACAAAATTTATCAATTGATTAGGGTGGAGATATGAAAGATCCTAGAACCCTCCTTGTGATGCTGACAATAGTTATGGTTGATCTCTTGGCAGTTTCAAGATCTTGCCTTCTTACTGCATTTTTGTACGTTTGTATTGTAACATGACATATAAATGGGCCAAATTATCTTAGGCTCAGGGTAACCCTTATAAAGAAGAATTGAGGAAATTCAACTTCGAGAGTGACCCATATCTTCTTCTTCCCCTTGTTAGATTGGACATAACATAAGCCACTGGAATGAAAACCAAAAAACAATTTGCAGCTATTGCCCATGATATCAGAAGACAGATACTCATGGAAGGAACTTTTAAAAGGCCGAGCAACCCCAGACACGAAAAGAAAACCTTAACTCGCTGACTTAACTCGTGAGGTTGCCCATTTAGATATCATGTTTATTAGTAGAAAAAAATATATATTATCAAATATATGAGTTTTTTTTTTAATAAATATATAGTAGTTGTTTTGTCTCAATACAACCTGACTCCAACGCGTCACATTTTGATTGCAAAGGGCCATAACATTCCCATTAGAACGTTTGAATTATTTATAGTACAAAATTAAAGTTTTAGGATAGCTAGGATTTTTGGTTTTTATGGACCCATATTCCATGATTGGTTCAATGGATTGTGACAAAAATGCCAATTCAATAGATATTCATTAATTTCTTGAGACCACCTTCTGATATTTTTGGTTCAATGGATTGCATGTTACAATAATATTCAATGATTAAAACTTCACAAAAGAAAAAGGAAATAGAAAAATATACCTCATTATAATTCTTTTTCAATTTTGTATAGTAAAAAGAACAATCAACAACATCATCATGTCCTTTGAAAACCCACAAGGTATAATATTTACATTTTTTTAGATGAATATTCAAACTAGAAAGCCATTTCCCTATAAAAATTGGGAGAAAGCAATCAAAAAATAGGAAAAAAAAAAAAGAATTACATTACACCATTATTAGAGCGGCATGATAATAGGTTTCCCTAACTCTAACAAATGGTATATAGTAGTATATATTATTATCTGGTTTATATATCTTCTCTCATCGGAAGCAAATCAAGACCTTCCAAAGCCTACGCGTTCTTCTTACGATTTTGCAGAGTTTTCGAGCTATGAAAGCTGGAAGCAAGTATGTGGGAGGTGGAACGGCTGGACCAATTTCTGAAACAAAAGAATTTGATGCTCCATTATTGCTGCTATTCTTTCGAAGATAGAAGCTTCTGCTACCAGCATCCCCAATTAACATTGATTTATCCAGACCTACTCAACCCATATAACATCCAAATCATATCAAATAACTGTAACCAAAGATATATACAACATGATCGGTTTAAGTTTTCTGCAATTATTTAGACAGAAATGAATGGGAAATGAAGGAAAAATTAGAAAAAATGGACTTACTTTCAAGGCTGAAATAGGAGTGCTGCAATTCCAATTCTGAATTGCGATCAAGTTTAGGAGTTCTTCCTTCTTCAACATATTTATCTACAACAAGCCGTATAGTCTGTTCGACACTAGACCCCAATTTGACCAAGGTCCGGACTGGTCCTGGACTTCCTTCCACTGATACATTGATTATAACCCTAGCATCTTTGTTGTATCCCTGAATCCCAAACTTTATAAAGAATTTAACACTTTTTCAGATTCCAGATAATTGCAACTACTATTCAATTGTTTTCAGATCATCATTCAATTAAAATCAATATATTAGCAATAATTAAGGTCATAGGAAGTGGGAAATTAAGGAAATATAAGACATCGAGGTATCAAGTTTTGAAAATTGAGCAAACCTCAAAGCCCTGTTTTGGAGAAGAAGAAGAAGAAGGGGAACCAAAACCCAACAAAGAAGGAGAAGAAGCAAAACCGTCAATACAAGTTTGAGGCCTAAACAGAACCGCCGCTTCCCCTTCCGACCCCAAGAAAGAAGCGCTCCTTTGCTGATGATCTTCGCCGGCGGCAACAGAGGTGGTCCAAAGACAAGGCTCCGACGCACATCGCTTCAGAATCCGATCATGCTTAATATTGGACGATCTTTTCGCTGATCGCCGATTAAGCCTTGGGGTGGGTGATGGGAACGGCAGTCGAGGTCGCCGGCCTTTCGTAAGCCGTCGTCGAAGACTGTTTTCGGACATAAAAAAAAGGAAAGGACAAGATCAGTTGCTTCGGCTTGAGGTCTTCCCTCTGTTTTTTTGATACTATATTCTTTAGTTTGTGTTTGAGAATGAAAGAAAAATGCTTTTGGGAAAAGAGGGAAGGGCAGTTGGAAAGCGGTAGTTAGGTAGTTTGCGTGGGAGTAAGGGATGGTTTTGTAATTTTAGTTTTTTATTTTTTTTCCTTTTTTTATTTTTCTTTTCTTTTGTGCTTTTCAAAATGGGAAGCACTTTCAAGTTTCAAGTTTCTCTATTTTTTCCCCTTCTTTTTTCTTGTGAAGAGGATGTGCATATATAAAGCAACAATGATAATGAACTCCGAACAAGTTGATTAATTAGATAGTAGTAGTAGTATTTTTTTACAGTCAAATGTGATTCATTTCTTATTTCTTAACCTTAAAACTTGGGAATTTTCGTCTTTAGCCTCCCTTAAGTCGTCCCTACTCCCTAGTATTACAAACAATCAAATATTCTCGTTGCAAAATAGATATTTCCAATGATCCTTCCTCTTTGGCCAATTATGAGAGAGAGTGGGTGTCTTTTGCTATCAAATTTATTTATAAATTTCCAATGATCCTTCCCTTTTAGTTTCAAAATAAATAAATAAATAAATCTTGACAACAATAATAACTTTGGTGAAATGAGATGTGGTATGCATGCTATAAACTAATTCCATGTTATTCAAAATCCAAATAAAAAAAATTTTCCATGTTATTAGTCTTATAAATTAACTTTTTTTTTTGATAATATCTTATAAACTAACTTAGTTTGCAATCGGCTTAATGGGCAAAAAGGCCCCTGAACTTACACCGAACCGTCAAATAAGCCCCTGAACATTTATTTCGGCCAAATAAACCCCTGAACTCTTAAAAAAGGCCAAATAAGCCCTGTTGCCAAGGCTAAATGCTCAAATAATGACTAAATGTTTTAAGATTTTATCAAATAAGGATCAAAATACACAATTTCAACAAATTAGAATACATACTTAGCAAATTTTTACAAATTAGGGAATCCTTAAATGAAAACCAATGCTTCTCATGCATACACATTAAATTTGATAAAAATGATATTATCATGTTAATTAAAAATCAAACCCTATTAATCAAAATAAATTCATTAAAAATAATATGATATAAAATTATTGTCTGCTTTTCAATTTATATATATCTCACACACTAGTATTAACTTATATTGTATCCAATTTGTAAAAAAATATAAAGTATGTTTTCTAATTTGTTGAAATTGTGTATTTTGATCCTTATTTGAGAAAATCTTAAAACGTTTAGTCCTTATTTGAGCATTTAGCCTTGGCAGTCGAGCTTATTTGGCTTTTTTTAAGAGTTTAGGGGCTTATTTGGCTGAAATAAAAGTTCAGGGGCTTATTTGACGGTTCGATATAAGTTCAGGAACCTTTTTGCTTATTAAGCCATTTTGCAACCGTATATACATTTGCGTGTACTCAATTGCTAATACTATAAAATTACCTCATTGATCTTTCTCTCCATATAATATACCTACCTACCTTAGTGTCAAGCAGACAAAATCAAGGGTCATCGCTCAACATAATCAGCTCTTAAGAAAAATAATATGTATGCGGTATTTTAATAATAATAATAATTACAAAAAAAAAAAAAAAAAACCTTGAAGTTTGACTATTGGGCCTTCTTGGGTTTACACTTTACAGCTTAAAAGGAACGATAGATAGTGTTTCCCTAGCCCATTAAAAGGTTGTTGCTACGAACGCTTAGGCATTGATGTGGGCCTAAATTAGCCCTGGCCCGCACGAAAAGGCGCATTGATGACTGATGAATTCCCCTTTTGGTGGTAACTTACTACGCATTTAAGAAAAAAAATACTCCGGTACGTAACGGAGAAGATGCAGCGCCTTTCTGAGTCAGTCACATTCAAATCATTAATTAATGCCAATTGCCAAACTAAATTTGATATATAAGACTTAAAACTTTGAAAAATTATTAGTAGATGAGTCGTATAGACCTACATCAAATCATCTCTTAAATATTTAGATACAACTTTAGTCTAAAGTTTAGTCTCTTGTCCTTTAAAAATAAGTCATATGTAAAGGGTAGTATCAAAAAAATTATATGTAAAGGATAAGTTTCTAAAAAAAAGATTTATTTGAAATAGAGTTAGAAAATCTCTAGTTTGTCATCATATTAATGGGTTGTACCACATGGAGGTGTAGTGGGTTAGTCCCACTCCCACCTACTAATTTCTCATGAACTTCACTATTTATTTTGTTAGGATTCCGCCCCAACCCTGCAACTACAAGAGATTTATAGACTTACATAGCTAGCTCACAATCTAGGTTTGCTTTTAATTAAGCATATTGCCTCTCTTTTACCTAATCAATCCTGTTAATAGAAATTTAGAATAAATTTGATTTGAATATATCATTGGGTAACTCTTATATATAACCACAATATAATTATACTGCTAATTATAATAACATGACTAATTATGGTGGAAGAGGGACTGCAAAATCATGAGCTATATCCATTGATGCAAAAACGTGCAGATTAACAGTAAACACTGTAATTCTAATAACAGCAGCAGCAGCAGCATATTCATCTCGCATGCTATGAAGTTGGGTTTTTTTTTTTTTTTTTTTTTTCACAAATTTAATGTACTCAAAGACTCGAAACCATGAATTGTGAGTCATGACTCATGAGTCATCATATCTGTACTTATAGAAAGCGACAAAGAAAATAATAGGTGGGAATGTAATTTTAATGTTTGAGGGAAGTGAAAGAGTCGAAGCAGCAAATGATTAGCATACATCACATCATCATCGCCATTCGCCCACTGATCAAAGAACACACAATGCCATTCTTGAACGTGAAAGTGAAAGAGGTCGTCGATCCATATCGGGGCTTAAATTTCGTTTGGTCCACTTTTGCATGATTGGATTTTGATACGCATCCAAACCCTTTTCTTTTCCTTTTTCACTTACTTGATCTACTTTTTAGACTAAGTCATACAAATCCAACCCTAGATATGAGACCATATATCTACTCAAAAGAGGGTGAGGGTAAGTCTCAAATCCCATCTTCATTCATTAATGTAATTAAAAATATCTGCCGATATATAGCCCTTTTCTACTTTTCTAGCTGGTGAAACTTTTTATCATTTGGTCACTTACATGATGTCAGTGAAATAATAATCAGCTCCCCGACCCATTCACTTTCACACTGCAGTTATTGATGTCAAATGACCAAAGTCCCTTTTTGACTTGTTCCCTAATCTTGTTTAAATTTGAGCTTTCGCCCCCTAAATCTTAATTTGGGACTTTTTGTCTCATAAACTTGCAATATAAGGATATTAGTTCTTGATCCCAAATAATATTGTTGACATGACATTGCCATGTCAGCAATACCTTAGGGGACAAAAAGGGACTTTAGTCGATGTCAAATTGTATCGTGGTTAAACTTCGAAAATAGTTGCTCCAAGTGATATGCAAAAAAAAGAACTCTAGGTGTGTCTCGAGAATACTCTCCCAAGAAGGCTCTTTCAGACGATCAAATTAGTAAGATTCTCTATGAGGTGTGAGGTGAGAGTTGGAAAGTTTACGAGAATAATTAGGCTGGAAAGTTTTTTATCAGAGTAATTAGGCTTATACATGTAATGTCATTTTTTTTTTGTCAGAATATATGTAATGTCATGAGTCATGACGAGCCATAACTTAGCCATTTTGCCTTATACAGGAGGCCTTGGTGGGCTTAACCGCTTAAGTCTTGGTTGATTCTCTTGAGGCTAATGAGCCCTGTTTGGTAATGCTGAACAACACTCCTACATTTTTGTTTCTCTTATTTTATTTACCGTTTGGACTCTTGCTTCGACCCCATCAATTAAAAATGAAAATTTCTTTTATAATGTCGAAAGTGTAAACAAGAGTATAAGAACAGAGAAACAAACATAGTGGTTAGGCTGACATTAATTTTCCAATTGTTTATTCTTGTTATTAATTAGAAAAAAAGATTCAAACTTTTGAATGCAAAATATTTAATTTAGTAAGAAAAAAAGAAATGAAGATGTGAAAGGTCAAATGGATGATGAAAATTTTGAAACAATGATTGGGTTGCTTTGGAATATCAGTGCTCATGGCAAAAGGAATTAACTAGCGTGAAAGGACTAATGATTGGGAAAAATAAGGAAATTACAGAATTGGTAGATAAAAGAAATGAGAGAATTCAGCTTATTATGAGCGTCGGGTCGCATGCTTCCTTGTTTCCTGCAAAATTTCAGTAGATATATCTTACCCAACCCTAGTTTTTGTTGGAAAGGAAACTCCACAAAGCACAATCTCTCTCTCTCTCTTCCCATCTATTGTGGATGAAGTTAACAACCTTTATTTATTTATTTATTTGCTTTTCGGTGATAAATGAAGTTTAACAACTTTGAATTATGCCATTCCTATTCCTATGACTAAGCATAATATATATATATATTCTCCTTTGATATGAAAGTTGAATGGGAATATGGGATTTCCCAATTTGAAAATGATCTCATTAACCATCACTTAATCACATCTATCTTTAATTCTTTTTTTTTTATCCCATCCGGTATCCAGAACTTTGCCCTGACTAATACGAATCCGACCCGTATCGTGCACCTAGTTACGGTGGGTGAGTCTCCCAACAGGGACAGCTGCATACACAAGGTCTCGAATCTGAGACCTGCTTAAGCTGGAACAAGCCGCTTATCACTTGATTCAACCCCGTGGTGGTAATCTATCTTTTAATTCTATCTCACCCTATATACAATCTCAATTATACTACGTCTACTCCATATGTCTCCATATAAGAAATTTTTTTGTTTGGGCAAACCATATATATAAGTATAAGATTAATTTGAGATATAATTGAACGCAAATTAAACCAAAAACAAATTAAAAAAAAAAAAAAACAAGGATCACGTGTGTCTGGTCCAAGATGCAGCGCATTAATGTCACTAACCAACAAGGCAAGTCAGGTGCTAATCACGCTACCTGGATGAAGAAGAAGAAGAACAAGACAAGATCATTGAAATATCAAATATCAATTGGATTCCCTTCATGCATTCATACAAATCTAAATATTACTCAAACTCTACTTTCTTTTCTTTTCTTTTTACTATGATTTTAATTGTGATGGTCGACTTAATTAGTTTAGAGTTTTTTTTTTTTTTGAAGAAGAAATAATTAATTTAGAGTTGAATTACATTGGATGAGGATTAATTTTTCATTTTCTATTTGTATTCATTCCTCGACAATAATTGGTATTGCATTTACCCAACTCTTCTTTATATAATATAATATTGAAAAAAAAAGTGTTACCTACTAGTACTAGGTTGAAATAATATGAAATTATTATTTTCACCAAAAAAAAATAATATGAAATTATTGCGTCGTTTTCTTTGATATATGTTAGGTTTAATTTTAATTATAATCATTATTTATTATTATCATTATTCTCCATGAAAGCGAAAATTAATGTTAAAATCATTTCAACTCGAGAAAAATAATAATGCCATCAGACATTTGGCCTGATGGTAGAGTGTTGGACTCTTAGTTCCGGTATATCTGAACCACGAGGTCTTGGGTTCTACTCTCACTAAATGTGAGTTTTCTTTATAATTTATTTGTTTGTGTATTTAGTATGTTGGTAGTTATAAATGAAATTAGAGATTTGACAATCCTATTTGATATATGTATGTTTCAATTTCTAAATATGGAAGCCAATGTTATGTATGTTTCAATTTCTAAATACGGAAGTCAATGTATTAGTACATTCTCTAACGTTTGTAATATCTGATTATTGATTAATGAAAGTGATTATTTAAAAAAAAAAGGAAAATAATGTTAAATAATATATAATATTAAGATTTACTAGTAGTCTTTTTTTTATTTTTTTTACTTATGTACCTTTTTCCCTTAAATTTGTATCGTTTGGACGTTTTGTCCATTGAACTTCAATCTTGGACATTTTGCACACCGAACTTCAATTTTGGGACGTTTTGCCCCCTCAATCTAACGGCTCCGTCAAGTCGCCGACGTAGCAATGCCACGTCAGACCAACCCGACCCATGTGGCATTGCCACACGTTGGACAAAACCGCTGACGTGGCAATGCCGCGTGGAATTTTTGTGCCACGTGGCACTGCCACATCAGTGACTTAACAGGGCCGTTAGGCTGAGGGGCTAAAACGTCCTAAAATTGAAATTCATTGGGTAAAATGTCCAATATTAAAGTTTAGGGGTCAAAACGTCCAAACGCTACAAATTCAATGGAGAAAATGTACATAATTTTTTTTTTTCAATAGATATACTAGTATTATTTGGAGTAAAATAATACATGTTGGTCCCTCTCTAGTCTCTTCCCATTTCCACATTTTTTTCTCTTGTAAAGTTTTTTTTTGGTGATTTTTTTTTCCTTGTAAAGTTGCAAACAAACAAACGACGACCACACTAAAATTTTATTTTTATCGAGAAAAAGAAGAAAGAACCAAAACTGCCACTTATATTTAATAAGCTCAACTCTGGACTCTCAGCTCTCAATTTATTCATGCAAGGGGCGGAAGAGTGAAGGGACATCTGATTCCTTTTGAACTCCTGTATCGTTTTTTACTACAATAAATCCACACTCACTCCTCCCCCACTACTCGCCGCTACCGCCGCAATTCTGAAAATGTTGCCGTTCGATACAATTGAGGAGGCTGCTACATTCCTTGGACGGAACTTGACGGTGGCCGAGACATTGTGGTTCAATTACTCGGCTAAGAAATCGGATTACTTCCTTTTCTGTCACAATATTTTGTTTTTGTTTCTGATATTTACTCTGGTGCCTTTGCCGCTTGTGTTTGTTGAGATGATGAGATCTTTGGGATTTGAGAAGTACAAGATTCAGCCCAAAGTGAGCTTGTCGTTGTCTGAGATGTTCAAGTGTTATAAGGATGTTATGCAGATGTTTATTCTTGTTGTGGGTCCTTTGCAGTTGGTGTCTTATCCTTCAGTTAAGGTAAAAAGTCTTTCAATTTTTAGAAAATTCTCTGTGTTTCACTCTGTTTTCAAGAAAAAAACGGTTGAATTTGATTATAAAGTTGGGATTTTCCGATGCCATTTTCGTTTAAAGTTTGAGCTTTTTTTAGAATGGGATTGATTTGTTGAATTATCGGAATTTCCACTTACATTGTGGGGAATTCGTTAATTCTTGGGATTTAATTGTGTAAATATTGGAATTTTGTTTGAGCCGTGGGACTTAGATTCATCTGTGGTTTTATGAGATTTTGATTTTCATCAAGTTGGATAATGCAATTGAAAACCAAGAGTAGTTCCAAAGTTTTGTACGTTTTAAGGTCCAAAGCTTACAAATCAAGGCAGTTGTTCTCCCTGGTGAAGAGAGTTTTTAGATTTGTTCGGCTTGGGGATTTGAACACTGGGATCACTCTGTTTTTTGGCCAGAGGGATCATTCTGTTTATTTAGACATATTTATAGGCACTTTCTGAAATTTTGATTCTGTAATCAGATTGTTTCAACTTTCACAATTACTTGGTTGTGTTTAGTATCAAGCAGCTTCATTCTTAAACCTTTAGTTGAAGTAAACAATGGAGTTTTGAAATTCTATGTATTCAATTGGGGAAATTTTGCTTAATCATATTAAAGTTTTTCTGAGATTGCATGTGTGTTCTTGACAGATGATTGGGGTACGAACAGGGCTGCCATTGCCATCGGTGTGGGAGATTCTGGCTCAGTTGGCAGTATATTTCTTAATAGAAGATTATACCAATTACTGGATTCACAGATTCCTACATGGTAAATGGGGCTATGAGAAAATTCACAAGGTTCACCATGAATATGCTGCTCCAATTGGATTTGCTGCACCATATGCACACTGGGCTGAAGTTTTGATCCTCGGGATTCCATCTTTTCTCGGGCCAGCAATTGTTCCAGGACATATGATCACATTTTGGTTGTGGATAGCTTTACGGCAAATCGAAGCAATAGAGACACACAGTGGGTAAGCATGCTACTGCAAAACCTTTTTGTACTATTTTATTTCTTCAATTTTCTTCCCTTTTTTTGCTTTTATTCTTGTAACTAAATGATGCCAACTTTAGAAATGCTTGCATTTCTTTTCTTTCCTCCTTTAGTATAGTTTATACATCAAAGTACTTGGGTTTTTTTTGAAGGATCTGTCGACAGTGGCTAACTTTTTGTTTATGCGGGCTAGGATTATGTCTTCTCTCTTTTCAACTTTAGTTTTTCCCTAGTATCTTTTTCATGAGTTGAATTTTATTTACAGGGGGTTACAACTTATTACCACATGAAAGTAGCTATCAAACATTGGAGAGAATGTTAATCCTGAATTCATGTTACTGATTACTATCTCAAAACATAAAGTAGAATATTACATTACATGATGCAGATGCATGTCAATCTACCACTGATGTCTGAAGTTTTTCCGCATGTGGTATAAATTGGTTTGGGTCTATTCTGGAGACCAAATTTGTTATAAAGGAGCTTGTTTTATTCTGTTTTTTATATTATGTTCATCTTTTGACAGTGTATACAAAGTTTTATTTTCAATACAAAAACCTGCATGCTAAAACAAAAGCTGAAATGTCTATGCTCGATCCTTTCCCTGGTATTACGAGTTTTTGAACTTAACAGTTAACACTTGATAATTTTGATTGGATTATTTAATAATTAATCTAAGGGCTATCAAAGGTGAGAGATTTGGTATTGGAAATTGTCTTCCTAAAATTCATAAACACAATGCAGGTATGACTTCCCATGGACTCCCACAAAATATATCCCATTTTATGGTGGCGCAGATTACCATGATTACCATCATTATGTTGGAGAACAAAGCCAGAGCAACTTTGCTTCGGTGTTTACTTATTGTGATTATATCTATGGCACTGACAAGGTAATGAAACCATGCATGATTTCGCTCTTCTTTTTCTATCTCATAAATTTGATTTTAATGATATCAGCTGATAATTCTATCCTGGAATAATTTATTTTTCTGTGTCATCAGGGCTATCGCTACCATAAGAAGGTCCTAAAGAATGTAAGTGGGCGCACCTTGTTTTGTTGTGTATCCTTTATTACTTGCAAACCCATCTTCTACTTGATATCTTTAATTTAGCAAATAGGAAATCAGCACAAACTATACAAATACTCTATGCTGATAGAGAATGAGAGTGGGCCAGTTGGTCTTAACTGAGTTATTGCCAACTTACTTTTGGAGTTACTAAAGTATCATGGTGAGAAGAGTAAGATTATGGATAAAAGTTGAATATCCTTATCTTTAAGCATTTGATGTTACTCACAAAGCTAGAGATCGAAATCATTAGTTCAATCATTCGTGATGATTGAGAGACAATGTTGAACGATTACACCATTAACTTTGCTGTTCCCAAATATTTTTCATGCTTACTGTATGCTTCACTCACTGAGACTGGCTTTGAACTCATTCTTATTAGTTATTGCATTGCAATTACTTGTCTTCCAGCTTGACAGATTTGTTCCTTTACTTCTGCTAACTGTTCATTGGTGGTGTTTGTATTTCAGTTGAGAGAGAAATCTAGAACCGATGGTGCTCAGAATGGAGGCTCGTACTACGTTCCCACTCAAGATCTTAAATCAGAATAGCTGCACCTTGGTAGAGCCATTTCTCCCGAGCAAGCATCTGTGGTGTACCTTCCACTCATGATAACTCTTGGGAATCTGATTTCAAGTTGACATCGTTGTTAGTATGATAAAAGTAGTAGATGTCTTAAGTGATTCAGATGAAAGATTAACTTGGCCTTTTCCAAATGTGATTTTGCGTAGCCTGTGGTACCAGTTCGCCGTGTTTAGGTTTAATGTCTGTTATCTGTTTACAGTCTCTTGTTTAAGCTAAGAAATTATAAATCAGAACCATTGTGTGAATTTTCAGCTGTGCCCCACAATTAGTTAAACGTATGGTTGAAGCATAGAATCTGTTTGTGTTGATCTCCGGTATCTTATCACACTTGCTATTTTCCTTGGGAGCGTGGAAGAAACAAAGTGTGATATTAGGTACCAGGTTGAAAAGAATCTCGATGCTCATAGGATTGCACTTGATATGGCAAAACCAAAACACCCCATCAATTCAAAGCAGCCAAATTTCGGATCTTTGATTTTTAAGGGAAGCGGGGTGTCTCATCTTAACCTTTTGGTTATGGATGATCTTTGCTTGTGCCTTTTATTGATGTTTTTTTCACAATTCAGCAATAATTATTATTATGGTAAGGAACGATCTAACAAATATGAGGAAAATTTAATGAAGCGGTTACAACAAGAAGCCCGTCTAGCTCAGTCGGTAGAGCGCAAGGCTCTTAACCTTGTGGTCGTGGGTTCGAGCCCCACGGTGGGCGCTTCTCTTTTTTTTTTTTATATATTTTTTCAACCGATTAAGGAAAAGTTTGGGCCTTAACTGTTTCAACTCATTAAAGCCTTCTTCCTGAATCTGGGGATCTATCTATATATTCATCCATCAATTGATATACTAGTTAGTAATGCATAATGGGTTTCAGGTTTCAAGATTCAGCGTCTTTGGGTCTAATTTTAGTCGGCCTCAACCAGATTGGGCTGCTCAGCTGGGTTCTCACTCACTCAATTTCAAGTTTTGCCAACATTTACACGATTGGGCATGTTCCAATTAAGTTTTTCCTTTTGGATCGTAGTTTTGACCCATAATATGTCAGAATTCACTTTGCTCATCTAAAACTTCATTCAAGGACACTATACTCTACAACTTACACAATGAATATAGATTTGAAACATACTTCAATCACTAATCCCATGTAAATTCATTGGATTATAATACTAATAGCACTAATTAATTAAAGAATATTGATGGGAGCGGGGCCTACCCCACCATTTCTCACTAATTAATTAAATTAAATTAAAAATATACTAATGACTGTGGATTGTGTCACTCATAATGTGTTCATAGCCATCCATATTGAATGAATAACAACTCACACTTATTAGTATGTGCTATTATACCATATAAGTATATCGATATGTGTCCATAAATTTCACTTTTATTTGTTCATAACTTTAGTTTTCTTTAATTCGAAAAAAAGAGATTCGAATTCAATTATTTGATCACCAAAATATGTACTATTTTAATTAATACTAATTAATATTATTAATTAATATTGAGCAAAATGTTCTCTCTTTTTTTTATTGGCAATTGTCAAGGCAAAATGAAGTATTTGCTTTAGCAATGAAGAGATTTTGTAACCAAATTTTCACATTTATAGCCCATCCCCCATCAAATATCAAATAACTATATGGGACAAGAGCAAGAAAAAATTGTAGCTTTTGGAGAAATTTGTAAGAATGATTGTCCAATCTAATGAAGTTTGAGTGAGGTCCAGGTGGAAGTTTAAAAAAAAAAAAAGCCCACAAGGGTTTCACCAAAAGGGTGGGTCCATTAATCATGTGGTTGATCAAAGCCAGCTGGTTTGTTAATTTGCAAAACCAAATTTCAGCTTTCAATGTTTTTAGGTCTTAAATTGGCCCCTCCTTCCTTCATTTCATTCACCCCTCTTTTTTCATTTCTTTGTTCCTCTTCCCTTCCTTCCCCTTTGAATAAAGGCAGAGGGAATTGCAAATGACTTTTCTCATCATTTCCCAAACTTTATGGGCATTTTTTTCTTTTTTGTGGCATCATTAGGGAATTGTTTTTACCTTCATCAATCCATGCCCTACACGTGGCATAAATCACAAGGGTAATCATGGGCCCTCGGCCCATATCATAAATCAACCATGTTTATATTCATACTTTTAATTTTGTTTTTGGTCCACATGAGAATATTTGGAAACATTGCTAATTTTGTGATTGTGATAATATGCATGTAAACTTTGTGTATACATCCAAACAAAAGAAGTTCCTAATGATAACTTGGCAGATGTTTGTGTTTGTGTTTCTGAATATCAAAGGGCCATCCCCTACTTGCATTTGAGAATTGAAGAATATTGTGTTCCACTCTAATTTGATTATTTCTTTATGAAATCATTTTCCTCAATTAAAAGATTATTATATGAATTTGGATGGTTATATTATTAATCATTCAGATTGTTAAAGTTCTTATTAGAGAATCTCAATCTCAATTAGTAGATGTCAAATATGGTTTGATGTAATCAGAATTCAATTCTTACTATTTTTATTATTAAAAATTTCAATATTGTCGAATTGACATACAAAACCATTACTACAAATTAAATGCTATGGAATGGAACACACCAAAATGATATTTAAAGAAAAAATAAATGGGTAATGTTGGTGCACCTTTTATGATAAGATGTATAAAAAGAAAGTGCCTATTAATAGTAGCCAAAGAACATTGTCCAATGGGAAGAGATAGGATGTAGATTAAGTATGCCCAAAGGCTTAGAATTTAGGGAAGGTATCTCTGTGTTGGGAAATAAATAGCAAAAAACATACATATTTGTATATATCTCAAAGGAAAACTCTTCTCTTCCTCATCATGTCTATCATCATCATCTGCACAAAGATATACTTATGATGAGTATTTTTGAAAGAAATAAAAAGGAGGGCACTGGGCAGAGACCCATAATAAATAATAATGTTGTGGTGAGCAAAGCAAAAAAATGTTGAATTGGATTCTTGTAAGATTAATATAGTAGTGGGTTTGGTAATGGGAACATCATCAGTATATAAATGTAGTTTCACTATTAAGTTTGAGTTGACGGCTATTGTTATCATTTTATTTTCATTGTTATAAGCCTTTACAAGGTATATGGTTGATCCACCATTCATCATTTTATCGACAATGTGTTGGTTTTCCTTTGACTTTTTATATATTTTCTTCAATAAAAGAGCCAAGGCTGCTAATGGTTTTCATGGCCTACTCCACAGTATTTTTGCTTTATAATTTAGGTTTTTTCTTCCTTGCATGTATGCTTTGCTTTTCAATTAATAGAGAGATTAAACTTGAAACATTTTTGAAATGGAGTTTTGCTTAAAAATTGATTAAAAATAATTTAGAAAGGTTTTATTTATTAATATTATTATTGGATTGGATTGGGGAGGGCAGTTGATTAACGAATTAATACAACCAAAGTTGATAGAAAACATGTGACTTCACCAAATCTGTTAATGTTTTCTCTAATAATAATAAGTCAATTCAAACCCACCCAAAATATACGTTGTTGGGTTTGTTTAATTGATGAGTCCAGCCACCATTACCAACGAACGAATTTTTCGATTAAAATATATAATCCTAACTTGATTCCCTTTCCTGTTTGAAAGATGGGAGAAAAATAGACTAAGACCTTCCTACAAAAGCTTCCCTCCTAATGGAAATAATAGAATTTATTTAACACTCTCAATTTTTTCATAGTTAGGCGTTAAAAAAGGTTTGAAAACGACAATCTTTGGAGAATTTTCTTTTGTTGAATTTCATCCAAATTTCCATCACTTTGTATTGCAGACAAGCTCAGCTCTTTTTCCTTTCCCTTTCTTTTTTTGCTCTTAATACATACATACATACGTATACTAATATAGTATTAGTTAAATTACGTACGCAGCTGTCCCTGTTGGAAGATTCACCCACCATAACCAGGTATGTGACGCGGATCTGATCCGGATTAGTCATGGCGAAGTTTTGGATACCATATGGGATACCAAAATATATATATATATATATATATAATATAAGTTAAAAGGCAAATTATTAACGGAAACATGAAAATTAATCATATTTTCATATGGCTAGCTTACATCCATATTCTGAGTTTGAAATCTCTTTAGACAAAGGTTTAAACTTTGGATGTCTGTTGGATCCCAATGGTCCCTTTATTAATTCCCTTTTCTAGTCTTGTAAATATTACGTAAAAACAAATTGGTTAATTTTGGAAGGTTTCCACTTCGAAGCATGCACGAGAAATTTCTAGGTACAAAGTCACTTTAATAATTACATTTTTAGAATTCGTATGTACATATACTAGCTCATTATTCTTTCTAACCAAGATTTAACCTTTTTACAAAAATAAAATGAATGATTTCTTTTGGCCGAAAAATAAAAGGAAAAATTAAAAACAAAGGTAACTTGTTGCCAAAAAGAAAAGGTAACTTATAACTTCTTATGAACAATAATTAATCGAAATGGTAAATAATCTTCATTTTAGTAAGGGTGAAATCGTGAAATCGAAAGGAACTAGTTTTTGACCACTAAATCTTAGGTCACTATTTTTTTTTTGAGTGTTACAATTTTTTTTAGTGTTACAATTGAATCTCATTATAATCAGAATAAATCTCCATATGTCCAAATATCTAAATGAGAATCCAACCCAGACTAAGAAATTACCTTAAATAACCTACTCAACAAACTATCAAATAAACAAACAAATAAATCAATTAAACTCACATTCCGTGAGACTTTAATCCAAGACTTCATAGTCCAGGTACGGTACACTCACCAGTTGAGATAACAACTCGGGTGCAAATCTTAGGCCACTATTCAAAAGTGAATCTCATCTAGCTAATATAATAAATTAATTTAATTTAATTAGGAAATTTACATAAGAATTCAAAATTGTAGGCTAAATGGTAAAAAGGGCATTGATTTCCTTCCTTGTCTACGGGTTCAAATACATACCATAGACTAAGGTGGATGACAGTTGGGTGACATACATGGTTTAATTTGAAATTGAACTCCATGGATTTTGACAACTAAGGCATTATAAATTGACTCTTCTTCCATTTATAGTCCTAAGAATATTAGTATGACAATATTAAACCATATTAGGACCATCTAAACTTCATTTAACAAATTTAATCTCCTCCCTAACCCAGATTTAATTAGCAAACTACCTTTCTTTAATTTTGTTTTAGAAGAGAGACAAAGATTTATTTATACTACTATATCAACCTTCAATCTCTCTTTCTTCCGCATTAAACGACAAAAATTAACAGAAAAACAAAACAAAAAATGGCTTTTCAATGTTTTGAATTTCCAGAGAAAAGGTTAGACTTAGTTTAAATCTCAAACTCATATCTGTTTTTTTTTTTTTTCCTTTTCTTTATAGAGAAGAACTATAACATAAAATTATTTGAGCAATGAATGGAATCTGAATTTTTATGATGTTTTTAATCTATCAAGATTCCTTTAATTAAATCATTTCTAATTCGACATCCCTTGTTTTTTTTTTCTCCTTTTGTTAATGAAAATTTTCCATATATTTAAATAGGAAAAATAGGGGAGTAGTAGTATAAAAAATTTGAACATGGAACACATTGCTGTTACAAATACATATTTTTGTAGATCACAATTTAAAAGAGAATGATGTGTCCATGATGTTATTAGTTAATGTATCCTGCCATGATTAGCTTTGCCTCACAATTAAGTTGGAATGAAAAATAATCAAAGACTATTGTTATTATGATTATATAAGAACTAGTTTTAATATTAGGTGCGTTTAATATACCGTTTCACTACCGTTTGACTGTTTCACCACCGTTTTGGGTCCAAACGGAGTTTAAGTGTAAACTCCATTTCAATCGCTATTCTAATAATCTCATCTGTACGGTACCTAATTTAATATGTACAATGTAATCTCATTTATACAGTTGCTAAACAGTGTCAATCGCAGCACTCTACTAAACGCAGTCTTAATAAATGTCTTCGTTATGTTCTTTTCTTTTCCTTTTAAGCAGCTGCTTATTTGTTTGATAAATAAAAAAAATCAAATCAAATAAAAACAATAGTCCTATCTCGTTCTCTTATAAACAAAAGTAAAATTTAGTAATGAATGGGTTGGCTGGGGATGAGTATAATACTACTACTAATTAGCAATGGACAAAATTTCTTCAAAATTTACCTAATCTGAAGGCCCTTTTAAAAAATTAAAAAAGGGAAACAAAGAGGGAAAAAAGTGATTAAAATATAACTATATAGTATATATACTACTATTAAATTTAAAAAAAAAAGGAGAAATGGCCAAGCCAGCCAAGCTGGGATTGAATATGGTGTTTGGTGAACTTTTTCAAGGCAATTCCTTTGGCTGTCTTTGGTCAACACTGCCCAAGAAAACTGGTTGATGGATTGGAAGGGGGAAACTCATTAAATTCCTAGGTTGCCCTTTTTATGTCCATATTCTGCAATAAACCACATGAACAATAGTTCACAAAAGGAAACCCATTTCTCTTTTATTTTTTGGTTATAAAGGAAACCCAATTCTCAGCTCTGGTTTTTGATTGGAAAGAAAAATATTAATGCAGACCCAAAAATAACCAATAAATAAAAAGGAAAACCTGAAATAGTGAAATGTGAAATTCCAATTCCAATTCCAAATCTAAAGCAAAAGAAAAGGAAGGGAAAGAAACAGACAAGACAAACAAGACCCCAACAACAACAACAAAAAAAGGGGAAAGGAGGAAGAAGAAAATGGTTGGAAAAAAATGAAAAGAAAAAAAAATTAAAGATTTTAAAGGCAGGAACATGAAAGTGATACCAAAACTAGAACCTTTTTAAGGCGCGTATACTGAACTCTCCAATCACTTGTTCGTGACAAGCAGTGTCAGGTAGTAAATGTTTTCGTACGTGGGACTCTGGTGTTACCTCATTGCACCTGTTTCCATCAACATGCCCCCTTTCATTTTCCCCCACCCTCACCTCGACGGCGCGTCCTCGCGCGTGGACTTATAGACTCTCCCTTACTCTCTCTCATGTCCCCCTTATTTCTCTCTTACCCTACCCATTTTACTTTTCTCTCTCTCCCTGGCTTTGAAATTTCTTCTGCTCAAAAAAAAAATAAAATCGAAGACCCAATAGCAAAAGCCAACCAAAAAAAAGTGGGATAAAAAACTCTGCATGGAAAGTCGCCGGGAAATCAGGATCCGGCGGGCGCCGGCGGATTTTCCCGGCTAAATGCAAGAACCCATAAAATGTCTCCTTTCATGTAATCCACGGGAACAAGAGGAAGAAGAAAATGATGACAATAACAAGAGCGACATCCACAGCAACAAAGACAAGAAGCAGAATCTTTCTGTGAAACTGCAAAAAGAGTTGTCAAAATTTCCATTTTTTTCATTTAAGCCCCCTGCAATGGCTGCCACCACTAATACAACAACGACACCAGTGGACTCAGTCTCAGCCGACGAGTTAACAGCCAAATCCGTACACAAAAGGTACGAGGGGTTAGTCATGGTTCGAACCAAGGCAATAAAAGGTAAAGGAGCTTGGTATTGGGCTCATCTCGAGCCCATGCTTGTTCATAACACTGATACCGGACTCCCCAAAGCTGTAAAGCTCCGGTGCTCTTTGTGTGATGCCGTTTTCTCAGCTTCTAATCCTTCGAGAACAGCTTCGGAACATCTAAAGAGAGGAACTTGTCCCAACTTTAACTCTCTTGCTAAACCCATTTCTTCGGTTTCTCCATCTCCAACAACGGTGGCAACTGCACCTCAAAGTAATAGAAAACGAAGTTCTTCTTCGGTTACAGTAACTGCCACTGGCGGCGTCCTTGCCGGCTCTGGTTCTGGTTCAGGTTCTGGTTCGGGTTGTTCGTATCAGGTTACCCCGTTGGCTATTGTTGATCCTTCAAGGTTTTGCGGCGAGTTTGCTTACTCACCAGGGGCGGTAACGGCGGGTGGCGGAAGTTTGGTGCCACAGCATCAGCAGCATTTGGTTTTGTCGGGAGGAAAGGAGGATTTAGGTGCTTTGGCTATGTTGGAAGATAGTGTAAAGAAGCTAAAAAGTCCTAAAACTTCACCTGGGCCAACATTGAGCAAGTCCCAGATTGAGTGTGCCGTTGATATTTTAGCTGATTGGGTTTATGAGTGTTGTGGGTCGGTTTCATTTTCCGGTCTTGACCATCCCAAGTTTAGAGCCTTTCTTAACCAAGTCGGGTTGCCACCGGTTTCAAGAAGGGAACTTGCTGGGAGTAGATTGGATGTCAAGTACGAGGAAGTGAAAGCTGAATCGGAGGCGAGGATTAGAGATGCTATGTTCTTTCAGGTTGCATCAGATGGGTGGAAAGTGAAGAGTTTTGCTAGTGGGGATGATAGCTTGGTGAATTTAACAGTAAATTTGCCTAATGGAACTAGTTTGTATAGAAGGGCACTTTTTGTTAGTGGCTCTGTTCCTTCTAAATATGCAGAGGAGGTTTTGTGGGAGACAGTGACTGGAATTTGTGGGAATGCTGTGCAGCAATGTGCAGGGATTGTTTCTGATAAGTTTAAGGGTACAGCATTGAGGAATTTGGAGAATCAGCATCATTGGATGGTTAATCTTTCTTGTCAATTTCAGGGTATTAATAGTTTGATTAAGGATTTCAGCAAGGAGCTTCCTCTGTTCAAGTCAGTGACCAATAATGCCTTGAAGCTTGCAAATTTCATAAATAATACGACTCAAATTCGAATTTGCTTTCAGAAGTATCAGTTGCAGGAGTTTGGGAGTACCGGGTTATTAAGAGTGCCCTTGCGGGACCATGAAAGCTTGAGTTTTGGACCTGTATATACAATGATTGAAGATATATTGAATTCTGCCAGGGTTCTTCAGTTGGTTTTACTTGATGAAACGTTTAAGATGGTATCAATGGAGGATCCTGTTGCCAGGGAAGTTGCAGAGATGATTGGGGACATGGGGTTCTGGAATGACTTGGAAGCAGCCCATGCATTGGTTAAATCGATCAAAGAAATGGCTCAAGAGATTGAGGCAGAAAGGCCACTTGTTGGGCAATGCCTGCCACTTTGGGATGATCTTAGAGCCAAGGTGAAAGATTGGTGTTCTAAGTATCACATTGCAGAAGACCCGGTGGAAAAAGTAATCGAAAGGCGGTTCAAAAAGAATTACCACCCGGCTTGGGCTGCTGCATATATACTTGATCCACTTTATTTGATTAGAGATGCAAGTGGGAAGTATCTTCCTCCATTCAAATACTTGACACTTGAGCAAGAAAAAGATGTTGACAAGCTTATAACCAGGCTTGTTTCTAGGGAGGAAGCTCATATTGCTTTAATGGAACTTATGAAGTGGAGAACAGAAGGGCTTGATCCTGTATATGCGCGAGCTGTCCAAATGAGGGAGAGAGATCCTGTTACTGGGAAGATGAGAATTGCTAATCCACAGAGCAGTAGGCTTGTTTGGGAAACTTATCTTACTGAGTTCAAGTCCTTAGGGAAAGTTGCAGTTAGACTAATTTTCCTCCATGCAACTTCATGCGGATTCAAATGCAGTTGGTCTCTGTTGAGATGGATAGGTGCACATGGGCATTCAAGGGTAGCCATGGACAGAGCTCAAAAGTTGATATTCATTGCAGCACATTCAAAGCTGGAGAGGCGGGATTTTTCCAGTGATGAAGAGAAAGATGCAGAGCTTTTCGCATTGGCAAACGGTGAGGATGATGTGCTAAATGATGTTCTTGTTGAAACATCCTCAGTGTAACGTTTTTTCTTTCATTTTTTTTTCCTCCCCATTTCTTTAGAAATTTGAAAATGGTAGGATTTTTTAAATTCTTTTTACTACTACTTTTTCCCAATTTGTACTAGTTTACTTACTCTTTAGAAGATTTTGGGACAGTCAGGTGGGAGGAAAAGGGCATTGATTGGGGATTGAATATTGTATTCCTTACCACTGCTCATCCTCATAGTTTGAGCATTTTTCCCATATTTTACCCTGGCATGATTTTGGGGCTTTTGGATTTGCAGAAAAACACTCTTCTTGTTTGTAAAGATAGATAATGCTGCATGAATAGAAGTTACTGAACAGGAAGAACATTGTAAATTTTTTCCCCTCTAGCATTTTTGATAAAAAAAATAATAGTATTTATAAATGGGAAAGATTTATCATTTCTCCTTTTGTTTTATGAACTTATATTGACTCTATAATTTCATATGAGGTTTACAAACATTCTTGAGTAAAATTGGAATATATCTGATCTGGTTTCCATGTGCTTTTTTTGTTTATTGAAATGTTTAAGACTGCAATGCATGCGTTTATATATAGATGATGTTCCTTGCTGAATTTTCTCTATTCCAGTTACAATTTTAACTTATATAAGCTCTCATTTGCGTTCTTAAGAATCCGAAAAGGCAATTTCTCTTGTAGTCCAGGTTCACCATTTTATTGTTCTTGATGAAGTAATTGATTTTCTAAAGACCATACCCTTTCTGTCTGAAAAAGGCTGTTACATAGTTTCTTTATTTAGATCTTATAAAAGTCCAACTGCACTTTTGAAATTGATATATTATAGTATAATTAATGTACAGCTGGTCCCTTGTTTTTCTATATCATTTGATATGTGGATCCTTTGTATGATCATCTCAGTTCCTTAGTAAACAAGCGTATTCAACACTCTGTCTTATTGCATTTTCACACATGTCCAATTTGGATATCATTTGACCTTTGATGAATATGTTTTAAATGATTGGGGAGGTTTTTGCTGAAAAACCCTTTCACAATTTCTGGTCTTTGGTACTTGAATTTGGCTGCTTGGTCTTGGTGGTCCTTCATTACACATCAGCAAACTGAAGCCGGAATGAAGTTTCAGTTTAGGTTCGTCGTCACAGCCAAAACAGGTAAATTATGCTCCGACCATGCCCTGTATCTGTACCTCAGGAGATGCTGAAAGTTTGATAAGGTTTCTGCCCATTCTCATTTTTTAGGTTTAGTTTCTATGACTTGTGATGTAATCAATGTTGACAGGTTGAGAACCCTAAATTGCATCCCATTAGACTTATGATTATCAGAAAATGTTTGGACATGCTCATTTCTATTCTTAGGTTATATGCTTAAACTGTTGGAAGCATATGTTCAAACTTGGAATCACTTATTGATCGTTTTGAAGTCAATTATTGTAAGTTGGAACTTTGAACTAAGCACTAAGCATAAGATGATTATATGCTAAATGTCGTTATTTTTGTTGGCAGAAGCATATGACAAAGATATTGTCGGACTAGAGAGACCACCATAAGATGGTTGAGCAGATATATGTTGTTGGAGCATGATTAGAGAGGATATGTCTGAAAGGATCCAAAGACATGAAGTTTTTGGCAGAGAGATGTCTTTTTTTTGCCCCAAGAGGGTTTCTTCTCGGGCCGGTTGGGTGGATGGCTAGCCGTATATATATCAGTGCTGGGGTCAGCAACCTCGGACGCACCAGAACCAGGCCTTTTGCTTTCCTTTCTAGCTGGAGGAGCACTTGTAACTGTTTTTCATCTCCTGTTTAATTTGTGTGTCTTTGAGAAGAGTGGAGACCCACCATGAAAGAAGTGGAAGTCTTTTTCCAAGCTTTGGTTTTGTCTAGTACTAGTAGAGAGAGATGAGGTTATTTTTATTTTTGCCCCCATCAAAATCATCTTTGGGGGTAACTTATCTTTTAAATATTCCAAAGCTCATGATGTTCATGCAGAGTCATTGGCTGATGCCCCCCATGATTGCAAGAAAGGTCTTTAAAGAGGACCCAAAGCAATGGAAGATTGTCGGCATGAAGCGGCACAGAAGATGCTTGATGCTTGAGAGTGATCCTACATTAACCATTTCAAACTGATTCATTGGCTCCTCTTCAGCCTCAGCAAAATTTTTCAAAACTACTAAGCAAATTTTATCATGCTGGATTTCCCCTGCCTTGTACTCCAATAAACATATATTATACTACTAATGCCTCTATAGTTAGGTTGTATTTGATTTGTTTATTCAAGATTTCAGATTGTGTGTGTATATATATATATATATATATATATATATATATTCTCCATGTGAAATTGTGAATGCTTTCAAAGTTATAAATAAATCCATTTCTTATTCATGGTTGTGATTAAAAAAAACTGCATGAAAAGGAAAGATATGTTGAATCATAAAACTGTGATCCTTTATTAATGAAAAACAGAAGAAAAAGGGTTGCAGATGGCAGAAAAGCTAGGAGGCATTAGACAAGCAAGATTGAGTAAGAAAGAGGGAAAAAAAAGCAAGAGAAAAAGGGAGGGGAAGGGAAATGAATTTGCAGAGTAAGTAGTACTAATTATATCAATAAGTGAATTCAGATAAGGGGAGTTCAATTGACAATGGCTTGTCATCAACCAATTTGCACTTTCTTCCAATTATAGTAAGCTATCACTGTTGCATGTTTCAACCCTTTCATGGTATAGCCAAAACCAAGCATAGGGATAGGGATTTCTTTCTTAAAGAAACTAGCAATCCTTGTTTTGTTTCTTTTTTCACTCTCATCATATAAAAACACCTTAAAAAAGCACTTTGAGCTCTCCCTTTTGGTTTAATGCCTTGATGGAATTAGATTCACCCACCTCCACCAACAGTTAAAAAGGTTAAAAATTAACCAAAGTTGGTCATTTTATTAACCTTTCTTGTGAAGAAGAGAGTAGAAAAGTGGAGTGAATTTTGGGTTCTTTTCTTTTCTTTTCTTGCTTTTTTTTTTTAGCATATGCTCATCTTTTGAGTTGGGGTCATCTAATTACTCATTTAGTGGAGAGACAGAATTTCCTGTCGGCAAAGACTACTTGTTTAATGCTGACTGCTCACCAAACTAAGCTACTAATCTTTCTTCTTTTTAAGCTTTTTATTTTATTCTCTCTCTTCGTATGGTATTTGCTTGACTCCACTCATTTTTGTTTGGTTAAAAGGAAAAGAAATATAATCATTAGTATAGGACGACACTCTCTTTATACAAAGAATCTTTGCCCCGTCCAATGCTTCTCATCATATACAAACCTTTTTCTTTTTCCTTATTCTTGGTTTCACTCATTTCACTTCTCATTTCCTTTGGATTTTCATCACTAGCAAGTAGCAACCTCCATTTTAGAATGTCTGAGATTTCTCTCTTTTTTAAGTTGTTACAAATCAAATTGGAAGAAGATGGAGTAAATTAAATTATTCATTTTGCATTAATCTTAATGACAAAAGATCAATTTAGGGTAAGGCCTTTAATTAATTGAGAACAACGTGAATGCTAAAAGTTCTAAAAAAGTGAGTGCTTACCATGCATTGCTTAAGTCTAAATTTGTATCTTTATTTTTCACCAAGATGGAATGGTTTTGGTCTCATGGACCACCAAGTTTTGTTTGAAACAAAGTCAGCTCATTTGCTATCTATCAAGTTACAAAAATTATTATTTTTTACTATAAAAATACAATAAAACCTTTCCTTTTGGAGAGAAATGAGAAGGATACACTACTGCCTTATTTTAATTCACTGTTCCTTCACATGGGATACCATATTCTTTCTTAATTTGATATTTTTTCCTTTGTTTTTCAGTAAAATTAGATTTGTCTTATATACTACCTATATTGCTGCCAAAAAGTTTTGCCTCTTTATGTTTCTTTTACCATACCCTAACTTGATATATTTTTTTTATGTCTTTATATGTCACGGTTTGAAAATTACATAGTACTTTTTGTGGTCCTAACATTATACTCTCGTTTTAGGAACCATCTTTAAAGCTCAACTTCGTAAGAAAATGGCAAAGAATCCTCATTTCTTTACATATATACATACATGCATGAATGATAATACGAGTTGGGAGTTCAAATCAAAAGATGGGTTTTCTTTTTAAGGTTCAAAATTTCACATTATAAATCGAAAAAATGAATTGCTTTACTATAAAATGCTTTGTTTCTTCTTCTTAACCTCTTTTTCAATGATAAAAGCCTTAGACATCTTGATAAAGGACTTCACTTTCTATCATTTCTTGAAATTTTTTGGAAATGACATTATTCTAAGAAGGTCAATTATATGACTGATATTACATCAACAAACCAAATTATAAAAGTGTTCAGTCATTTCAAAATTTTGAAACCTATCAAAGTCAAATTCTATATACTACCAAAAAGATCTCCACATTTTATGATTTACCCTTTGTGTTCAACGCAAAAGTGAAACCCTCAAAGCCACCTAGAAGAGTAGCTAGGAGGGGAACAAGAAATTGTAAAAATAAAGAAGCATTACTATTACTGCCATTTAAAAATTAAAACAAGCAAAATTGTTCATGATTGGTCAGCCATGAGATTGGCATCGATGGAGTCTTCGAAGCTTTTCTTTTGTGATTTGCCGAGGAACATGGAAAAAAGTTGTGAGTTAAACCTGCATTGGTCTTAGATTCTATATAGCACATTATTTTTCAATTCTTATCTTCAAAATTTATTACTTATCAATCACATTCACAGCTCATGATCAAACATACTCTTTAGGACCCAAAAAAAAAAGAGTTTTAGTCAACTATTAGATCCTAATTAGATAAATAAATAATTATACGAATTTTCGAAACTTTACACGTAAAAATAAATAATACATGTCACATCGAAAACATTAGATACTCTAAGAAAAATATTTTCTTAATTAGAATTTGGACCACCATAAAAAAAAAACACAATTTAACATAACTATACTTGTACTATTAACTATAATTAGAAAAACAAAAATACTAGTACTATAAAAACAAGAGTGAAAATGTTTAAATTAATGAAAATACAACTAGGCAGACAGGGAAGCTTTGGGTGTGTAACACATAATTACGGGTTTGAGTAATCGAGGCACGTGTCATAATCATGGGGCTTTCGTTCGTACGGTAGGGTCTATAATAAGCACACACAATCATGGCTTTTGATTCGAATTCATCATCATGATTGATGAACCGCATCAAATCAAATCGAAGCCGTCCAAGGGATGGAAGGGAGGGAGGGGACCACGTGTACGGCTTCGATGATTTAAAAAAAAGAAGAAAGAAATACAAATACTACTAAAAAAATTAGATGTTGACTGTCGGCACCACAGCTTGGAAATTGGGCCCCCACGCAGGCCACAGCCCACGGACTTGGGAGTTGGGAATGGGAGGGGCATTTTAGTAAATGGAGAGGGAAGAATTGCGTCGGTTTGTTGAATGTAGTTTGTCTGGTAGTGGCTTGGCAAAATCAAAATCAGAAAGGGAAGAAGGGATTTCATATTCAGAGGAAGTCAGAATTCAGAAAGTGACAATTACAACCTTGACGCAACTTAAAAAAGGGACTTGGAAATGGAAATGAATATAGTATTTGATGTTTGGAACAAAGGTCACGTGGTCAACTACTGTGTTTGGGTTTGGGTGATGGGATTTGGATTCATGGGAAAATTTTTGGATCTCTTCTTCTATTCCTTTGGTCAATGTCCGTACTCTTTGACGTAACTTTTCTTTCCACCCCTTACGTCACTTTACTATCAACTTATGTATTAATTATTCTCCTTTCTTTTTTTTGTTCTTTTTTTTTTCTTTTCTAATTTAGTAGACTATATTTGCTCAATTGAGTCAAAACGTTTTAGTTTAAACTTAATTTGGTATAGAAACTTTTAATTTAGTTGATTGGGATAAAACATTACAAAAATGGGTTCATTTTGGGATGATCAGTTAAATAGGAGCACAACATTTTGTGAAATTTAATTAATTTTCATTCAAAATGATTAATTTGTTCAATTTTTACGAGTTCAAATGTGTAATCGTTAGTTTTGAATAATTTTGAAAGTTAAATGACTAATTTGTTTCTTTCGTGTAAGTTTAATGGTCAAAATATCTATTTAGAAAAAATTGAAGGGAACCTCCTCGAAACATTATAAAACATTTTTTTACATGTTTTGTTTCTAAAATTTTTTTTTATACCATATCAGGTATCCGGAGCTTTATTATAATTAATTCAAATTTGACCGCGTCACGTGCTTGAATTTGGTGGGTGAGTCTACCACAAGAATCAAAGATTTTTTTTTTGTCTTACATGAAGGGAAGAGTGAGGAGTGAGGTTTGAACCCCTACTTTTTCGATGAACTTTCTAACCTCCTATAAAGTTGTAATAGTAAAATCTTTGTATAGTGAAGAATTAAACCTAATTCAATGGCGTTAATCATGTGTAAATTAAGGTGCAAGTTTTCAAATCATGTGCGGTTGATTTTAGATTAGGTGAAGAAACAAGAATTAATGATTCCAATGACAAGATTAGTTAATCATCTAGAAATTGGAATTTGTGGTAAAACTAAAGAGACTAATGATGATGTCTCTAACACCCAAAGACCAAATTTTTTCAAATTAGTTTCATCAGGACAAACGTCTTAACTATATCGAATCTGAACCACTTTTAATGTTTAAATTTAGATAGATCAACATTAATTCAAAATACTAACTCATGATTTTAGATTTTTACATCTTGACGTGGCATGATGTAGTTGTTTGATGACCCACGTGTATGAATAAAGAAGCACGTGCGTAGACATTATAGAATTTGAAAATGGAATCTACAGCACTGCAAACATACTCATCACACTCAGTGGATTTGCAGTTGTTTTGTGTATTAAACAAAAGCTTTCAGTTAAGACTTAGCTTTCTATAACAACGAACCAAATCATTTCCCTCCTTTTATTTTCATCTTAATTGGCTCTCCATACTTATAAATTATAATAATATTATAATTAACTACCAACAAGGGAATTATATGGTAAGTGGCTTGTTCCAGCTTAAGTATGTCTCAGATTCGAGACCTTGCGTACGTAGCTGCCCTTGTTGGAAGACTCACCTACCATAACCAACGCAAATCGGATCCAAATTAATTAGGGGAAAACCCATATTTAATGGATTACCCTGAATTAAAACGATTTTGAATTTAACGTTTTATCCCGTTAAACCAAATTAACGTTTCTACCTTAAATTTAATAAATTGAAACATTTTGCAGCAATCTAACCACCAAACTAAAATTGCAGTATATATTTTATGAGTAGGAAAGTGAGGGTTACATGACTTTGTTTAATGGGGTGTGTTGAAAAGTGCTTAGGGTTTTGCTTTTTGTTGGTCGTGTGGGGCAAAATCTTCAATTAACATAATGTGATTGAGAACCCTTTATTTTACTTTTTTTTTCCTTTCTACTTTTGTAGCGGTCAATCTTGCTTTCATTTGATTTATTTTATTCATACTTTATCGGTATAATAATAATTATTTGTATGGAGATGTGCCTAGTCATACAAAACATTAATTAAGGAGCTAGGATTTGAGCACCCATACCATATGATTTTCATAGACTTAATTAGACCCAATATATCCCTAATGTATTAAAGCACCCAATAGTCAAAACTACCCTTTATATAATTGGTTGAAAATTCCTTTTGCAAGGGTATGTTTGTCATATCGCATAGACGAGTGCCTATTGCGACAAGAGGAAAGGCATTGATAATTATTGTTAAGTACTGTATAAGATCTCAAAATAAGATATGGTGGGTACGTATATTCCTGGTTCATTGGATTGCTTACATCAAAAGAAATTTGATTGGATTGGCTTAATTATTTTTTAGATTTTTTTAATAAATAATTAATTTTTAATAATCTTATTAATTTCCAAATGTTATATTTTATTTCCACATGTACAACAATTTGGACAAAAATATACTAATGTGTTACATGTGATTAGACATAAGTATGAGTAGCAGAATTTAAAAATGAAAACAAAAGAGCCATTAATAATTGGTGAAAGTGTCCATTAAGTTAAGCCAAAATAGCTAGGGGGAGATTCTTATATGGATTCTTGATTTCTCTATTTCAATTTATTAATTTTTTTAGTACGTGTTACTTAATAGATTATTTTAAGCATTTGGGAAGCAAAATGCCTTTAAAAATTGATGTATATATATAATTATTATAAAATAAGAGAAGATTAGCATACAAGCAAAGATAATTTACAGATAAAATAATACTATATGTGATCAGCAATTCAGCATTAAACCCGGTTTGAAAGTACTAAAACAGCTAACAATTATATGTATGCTTTAATTAGTTAAACTTAGTAGAATTAATTAATGAAATTTTGTTCTAAAGTTAGCTTAGGCGATTAATTTGAACTAATTTGAACCTTTTTTTGCCTGTCTTAGTAAAACAAAGTACAAAGATGTAATCACAATTACTCATTTTCCCACTTTTGGTGAAACACTGAAATAAAAATGATATGGATACTTTCCCAATGATTAAGCAGACTTTTGTAATAATCTGAGTAAAATGAAATGTATGCGTTGATTGGGGCACTGAAATTGGGTTTTTCATGATTCATATGAATTCTCTTTTTGAATAATTTACGAAGAATAATTTAAAAATGATTAATATCATAGGGCCAAAATAGAACTTAGAACATGTTAATTTATAGTAAAAATTAAGCTTTGGACCAACGGATCAAAGGGATATGAATTTTATAATCGTTTGTCTATAAAAGAAAAGAGGATGAAAAAGAAATTGGCAGGAAAAAATAAAAAGGACTTTTTGTTTTCATGATCTAACTATTGCATCATAGTATATGATTATTTAATTTGAAATAAAGTTTCGTGACTTGGAATTTAAGGACAAAATGTGTATCATGAGGTTCAAATTCTTTAATCATGAAGTCACTTTTTTTGAAGATTAATTAAAAATACTAAATAGTAGTAGGAGTATTAAAATAAAGAAACAAATTGCCATGAATTAGTTTTCATGTTCTCACATGGGGACTGGGGCAGAAGCAACCAGCAGACATATAACAAAGGAGAAACTTTGAAGATTATGTTCTAAAAGACTGCCAACCATGCATTTCCCACTTTTCTTTTTCCTTTTTTTTTCTTGTTTGGTTTCTAGGAAAAAGCATGGAAACCAGAAGTTGGATTTTCCTACAAGACATTGCTTCTGGTTTGCTCAAGTACCTTTGTAATTAGGATACGATACTTCTCTTTTTATGTGTCTTACTTTTTTCCAAAAAGGTTTTTCATTTTGTTGGGAATCAAATCAATTTATAAACTGAAGAGAAAATGTCAAATTGATCAGCTCTATAAATAACAAATTAAACTTGAGATTCCAATTAATGGTCCAGTACAACTTTTGTCGTTGGAGAGACTTTTGAGAAGATTTGAAATGGAATAATAATAATCTGTCTGCTGGTCTGGTTCTTGCAGTTGCAGAATTAACGAGACTAGTTTAAGTTATCCAACAGGGTTTTTGCAGATCAGAAAATGTGCATGCTATAATTTGCCCATGCATCTTATTTTTGCTGCTCCTTCTGCAGGTTTTAATTAATCAAATCAAACTTGAGTTTGCCAAGAAATTAAGAAATCATATATATATATCGAAATGTTCAAAAACTAACTTATTATTGATTTGTTTCAACAAAATAATTAACAGTTCAAGGCCACAGATGAAAATTCAGCCTCGATACTGATCAAGTTTCATATATAACCTTGCATTTTCATGTTCCTACGAGTTTCGATCTTGTTGGCTGCAGGCTTCCTTCCGACTATGAGTCTATGACTGAGACAATACTATCATATCTATCACATTGACCATTGTTTGTGTAATTTAGAAGCATGATAAACCGGCCGCAAAATAAGCCCAACATTTTTGACTCATGTTTAGTTTAGTGTTGGTAGGTTGTCTGGAATTTGAACATCATAGGATAAGATTAATTACCTGCAGCTGAGTTCAAGTTCAAGGAACATAATCTCTATCTATATCTAGTTTGAGACTGACAGGAGCACCCTCAAACAAATCTCAACAGACGGTTCAATATTTACTTGAATATTTTCTTGATGTTGACCTAATTTATCTCTTTATATACTGTATTATTGGTTCCAGGGTTCAAAGGGTTTTGTCGCCCATCGAACACGAAATATATATTATATCACTCGTCATGCACTTGAGAGGTTAAACCTAAAAAATGAATTGAATCAGAGTTAAAACGTTGCTAGCTAGGAAACTACTAGAATCAAGTATACCCTGCAGCTTTCTTCGTAAAGGGTATATAGTTCTATATATATATATATATATGTATGTATGTACCTAATTTCACTTTTTATATATAGGAAGTTTAGACAAGATGGGGTGAATTATGATTTCGTTCTGTTGAAGTTAAAGATGAAGAAAAATGGCTTAGTGAAAGTATTTTCAATCTTTTACACGGGGGAAAAGTTATTATATATGGTGACAAATGACAATGAAAATTCTAACTAAATTTCATGATTCTTCCATGGACCAATAACAACATTTTGACAGTTCCATGGAAAACTCTGAGGTAAAAGAATATGTATACAATGATTCTGGAGTTTCTAGTCACGGGAAAAATTGACAATGATTCTATTTCTAACTTAACAAAACCAGAAAGCAATGCAGACAAAAGAACAGAAACTATAAGATTTAAAGTAGTGAAAGGAATATATCTAAACGGTAATATATATGTTAATCTGCATAATAATTCAAAATAGTAATATGAATCATGATTTCGTTTCAATAAAGAAATCAAGAATGATTTTGGGAAAAACCCTCTCATCAAAACCGGCCCAAATGCAAAAGATTAACAAAAAATGTGCAAAAGTGTGAAGAAATTTCTAGCAAATTGAAAGTGACAGTACTACTGAAAGCTATATGTCAAATAATATATCCTGCAGACACCTAAAAGGGTTTGAAGATCTTACCCTTGAGCTCAACAAAATTCAAACTTTAATCCAATAATCAAATGAGTAATTATGCAAAAAGTTGAATTTTATCTTATCAATCAATAATGTAAGAGTTGTAATTATATATTATCAACTTTTTCCTTTCCGCAAAAATCAAAATAGACTGCCAAGACCATCAGATTGTGACTAATCTTCTTCTTATTAGTTAAGTTGAAATCTTTTTTTTTTAAAATAAATAATTGCTTAATGTTTGACAAAGTGACAACATATATAGAAAACTGAAAGTCCAACCAACTTAGGCAAACCAAAAAGATGAACATTAAAGCAAATTAACAGCAGCAATTTGCAATGTCCCAATTACTCAATCTTTTTGAGGGCTTTAGACTAAAAAAACCTTGAAGAAGGAGCAAGCAACCAACTTTCAGAATCTTCATTTCAATTATTGTGCTTTGATTAGATGTTAAAACTGATTTAAGGACTTTTTATTAGTTTACCAAACAAATATATCGCTTTCATTCTCGTTTGATAGCCCAACTATGGACCAAGCAGGAACAGGGAACTTAATTGGGCCGCCATTACATCAAACCAAAACCCACGAACTAAAAGTAGCCAAAAAAAACCCACGAACTAAAGAAACTGTTTGTGCCACGTGTCGAACTCTTAACTTATCCACGTAACTCATTTCAAAACCACAACCTTAAACTGTTCCTACTTGCCTGCTTCCCTCCAATTTCTCTTCTTCCTCAACCTTCCCCCGCCTCTGTTAACCTACGCCCTCCACCACCACTCCTGGCGCACGGTAGTAAACGCCCTTGGCTTCGCTTCCTCTTCAGTTTCTTCATGGCTTCTCTATCTTCACCGTCAACCAAAGCAACCGCCGTTCAAGCGGGTCGGATCCGGGTCCTGAAGGAGGGATCCCAGCCATTGGGTAAAGGTCCCGTGGTGTACTGGATGTTTAGAGATCAACGGGTGAAAGACAACTGGGCTTTGATCCACGCCGTTGATCAAGCCAATAAGGCGAATGTGCCTGTGGCTGTAGCTTTTAATCTCTTCGATCAATTCTTGGGGGCCAAAGCAAGGCAACTAGGGTTCATGTTAAAGGGTTTACGTCAACTACAAACAAGTATTGAAGACAATTTGCAGATACCATTTTGCTTGTTTCAAGTAAGTTTTCGTTTTTTTCTTTTTGAACCCCTTTTTTCTTTGGGTTTTGCAAGCGTGTTTCAATTTAGAAGAAAGTGTTGAAAAAGAAGAAACTTTTTCTGGAATTATGAGTTATTATTACCAATTTGTCCTGAATGTTTAAGTAAAAGATGAAAATTTTTAAGTATGTTGGTTAATTATTGCTATCAGGCTTGGTTTACTATGTGTATGATTGTTCATTCCCATGAATCATATGCAGGAAATGATTAAATTGGATAGCTTTATTTTAGTATATTGTTTTTGCTTAATGAGAATCAAAAGCTGTGAAAGTCTATGTTTTCCTCTAGGTACCAAAACTTAGTTATTTTTATGTGCTGAATTTTTAGGGAGAGGCTGAAGAAACAATACCAAAGTTTCTTGAAGAATGTGGGGCATCACTTTTGGTTACAGATTTCTCACCGTTAAGGCAGATTCGAAAGTGTAAAGATGAAATTTGTAAGAGAGTGAGTGATTCAGTAACCATCCATGAGGTTGATGCCCACAATATAGTTCCTATGTGGGTTGCATCAGATAAATTGGAGTATAGTGCTAGGACAATAAGGGGTAAAATAATTAAACTGCTTCCTGAGTACTTAATTGACTTTCCAATGCTGCAACCCCCTAACAAGAAATGGGATGCAAGGAATCAGGTGATTGATTGGGACAGTCTCATTGCTGATGTTTCGAGGTTAGATATTTATCTATTTTTGGTTGGAGTTGAGTTTTGAGTGTTTTGGATTGACAATGCTGATATGTCCTGTGGCCAGGAAAGGGGCAGAAGTACCAGAAATTGAATGGTGTGAACCGGGAGAGACTGCAGCAATGGAAGTATTGATGGGAAACAAAGATGGATTCTTGACAAAAAGGTTGAAGAATTATTCTACTGATAGGAATATTCCTTTGAAACCTAAGGCTCTATCTTGTCTCTCTCCATATTTGCATTTTGGGCAGATATCTGCGCAGAGGTGTGCTTTAGAGGCACGTGGTTTCCGGAAACTTTATCCTCAGGTTTGTTGTAGTGGAATTTCAGATCATCAAATGGCTTGTTTTTGCTAGTAGTTTGTTATATCTGATATGTGGTTCATTTTCCTTCAACTTGGTCCTCTGAAGGCAGTCGATACGTATTTAGAGGAGTTGATCGTGCGCAGAGAACTTTCTGATAACTTTTGTTATTACCAGCCCCATTATGATTCATTACAGGGGGCCTGGGAATGGGCGCGTAAGACCTTGATGGACCATGCCTCTGATAAGCGAGAACATATATATACGTGAGTGGTATTATGTTGTGTTATTAATTCACTTTGTACTGGAATATTGCCTCTAATTTGCTGAGTGAATCTCAAATGACTATTGGTTTATAGGATGGAGCAGTTGGAGAAGGCACAAACAGCTGATCCTGTAAGTGAATTATTGGTGACAATTTGAATTTCATTGTGCACTTTGAAACTTGTCATATTTATTGCCGAGGGTTGTTTTTTTGGCTTTTACAAGATAATAATGGCATTAGTAATTTCAGCTGTGTTGCTATGCTGGAGTTTTCAGTTGTCCTGTCATCTCTAATTTATGATTATTATCACAACTTTCAGCTTTGGAATGCTTCACAGCTTGAAATGGTTCACTATGGGAAGATGCATGGTTTTATGCGGCAAGTGTCTTCTCAAAAACTTTAACCTTTCCTTCTTCATTGCAAGTTGAGAATGTAGTTTGTGTGCTTGTTCTCTGTTACTTGACATGGATGAGATTTAAGATGTATGAATCTAAAAATAATATGGTAATGGGACTGAATCATATCAGAGGAGTAAACAATAGCCTTCCTGAAAGCTAAAGATTTCTCCAATGCATTCATTGTTTCTCATGAGCATCAACCACCATGCAAATTAGCCTTCTTTTTTTCGATCTTATGCTGTGGTTGCTCATACTTGAGTTAAATTACACAGTACCTTCATCTTTCATCAATATGATTAAAGTAAACTTTGTATAATTTACGTCGATCATATTCTATAACGTTTGTTTATTAATAATCCTCTTGTTGAGAACTTTGTAATCATATGCAGTATGTATTGGGCTAAAAAGATTCTTGAATGGACAAAGGGACCAAAAGAAGCCATTGAAATATGCATATATCTAAATGACAAGGTAAGTTGAATGTTACAGTTTTGGTTCCATGATAATGGCGCAAAAAAAGTGCCATTTTCGTTTTTGACATGAACTCTTTCCTTTCAGTATGAATTAGATGGTAGGGATCCAAGTGGTTATGTTGGTTGCATGTGGTCAATCTGTGGCGTTCATGACCAGGTATCGATTTTGTTTCGGAAATTTCTTAATAAATGCCTTTTGTGGAATAAATTCTTCACTAACTTGATCTCTTATGTCATCCTGTATTCCAGGGGTGGCGAGAGAGACCTATATTTGGGAAAATACGGTATATGAACTATGCTGGATGCAAGAGGAAGTTCGACGTCGATGGATACATTGCATACGTCAAGAGGCTAGTGGGTGAAATTAAGAAGAGAAAAGCAGAATCCCAACTCAGCCAAAAAACCAAACAGCTACGCAAGTAGCCATCTTGCTCTCTCAAACCTGAAGCATTGTTAGGTTCAATACTTGGAAGCTACACCAACTCCAACTAACCTTTTTTTACTCGAAACAAAGTTCTGGGGTAAATTGTTTACAGCTATAAATCGATTCATTTTGGTTATCAGATTTTCGATTCACTATGGATGCCAGAAATTTGTACAAGTAAATTTGTTTATTAGCTCTCTCAAGCATTTGTCTATCAGAATTTGTTGCCATATCAAGAATAATTGTCAAATAAGGGAGAGAGAAACCTTAGCCCAGCCCATTTATTTTGATTTTGATTTTGATTGGACTGCAAGTTCAACCAAATTACTCCAGAACCCGAATGCATTCTAGGCTAGTAGCTAGGCTCATTCATTGAAATTGCAAAGAAAAACAAACTATTCTTGGGAGAGCTTTATCCCATAGTGGACCAACCCGGCTTGAACAAGGTTAACTTGTAAATATAAAAAAAAAAAAAGAGAAAAACAAACTAGGCACAGAAATAATATCATCTAGTCTATATCTATACATTACTATTAAAGTTATCTCCACACTGTTGTATGCTCAGTATTTGGTTCTTCTCATGCTGACATTTGTCTATAGTTGATTGGTTGAGAGAAAACCAATATACTCTATTATATATTTGAAATTCCAAATAATATTTATAAATAAGATTTATAACATTGAATTATAATCAAAGTAAAACTCCATTTTTCTCCGGTAGTAGATAATTATTTGATAGACATTAGAATTCTAATAATGTTTTCTTCCATTTAACTTACTATTATATGTAAAATTTTACTTAAAATTGAAAATACTCTGTTCCAATCATAAACCAAAAATCCCAACGCGAATGCGCGGAGATAATATCTAGTCTATTATATATTTATATATTATATTTTACTATTAAAGTTATTTTTAAATTGTTGTATGCTCAGTATTTGTTTTTTCTCATGCTGACATTTGTCCTAAGTTGATTGGTTGGGAGAAAATCAATATATATTTTTTTTGGTTAAATCAATATATATTATTATATATTTTGAATTCAAATAATTTTTTCATTAGATAATTATTCGAATAGACATTAAAATTCTAACAATATTTCCTTCAATTTAACTTAATTGCTATTACATAAGATAAAATTTTACTTAAAATTGAAATTAATCAGTTTTAACTTTCAACAATAGACCGAAAAATCCGACGCGAATGTGCGGGGATAATATCTAGTAAAAAATTATTTTTAAAGAAAATAAAGTTTTTTTTTGCAAGAAAATAGTTTAAAGAATTTAAGTTTAATTAATGGGGAATTTCAACACATATAGCTACACGCCAACTCCTTGGTCCTGGAACATTTAATTTCAACAAATTTTTTTTTTTTCGTGAAAGCTACGTACTCCCTAGAACATTCCATTTGGGGCTCATTTAGCTATACCCCATAGGCAGGCTCCCCTTCTTTTCTATAATATTTTCTAATATTCCCTGATATTATTTATTATTATAAGGAAAAATCGGCCCATGATATCAAAATAGAATATAATGCATGATTTCACCAAAAAAAAAAGAATAAGAATTAGGGGTTTCACGTTAATTATCTTATATATATCAAAGCTAGTGACCTATAAAGGTAAAATATTCATGATGTGCCTTTTTTTTAAGTGGGTTCAGTTTTATTATTTATTGTAAGATTGGAATTTCTAATTTGCTAATGAATCAGCTAGATATATCTAGCTATGTATATCCTTCTGTTCGATCTTTAATTAATTTAGTTTAAAAGAAATATGTGAAAAAGAGTATATGTGCATGCATGCAATAAATTAAAAAGAACAAAATCACACACTCAAATCTCAATCGGACCATGATACTAGCTAGTAATTAACCATGAAACGTACCCCATCGCCATCATTTGTTTGATTAATATATATATGAAGCTACAAGAAATATATATATACTTGTAGACGATACATTGGAATTATACAAATTAACAAGTAGCAGCATTAATTTAATTTGTAAAAATTCCATGATTATCTTATATGTATCTGATTGTTTTTTATATCCTGACCAGCTTAATTATGTATATATATATATATATGCATGGCCAGTAAACAATCCACACAGTGCAGATGGGCTTATTTAAGTAGTAGTAGTATATATAAGAGTTTTAATTAATTAACGTTGGTAATTTCAGGTGCATGTGAGGTTGGTGGTCGTCAGACGGCAGAATTGTCCTAGGGTAGCAGCCGCAGCGGTAGCGTTTGTCACAGTACCCTCGCCGAAGGTGGTTTTTACATATTGGATAATTTCGCAAAGGACACCATTAAGTTGACTGCCAGAATCCAGAGTGTCTAAGAAGTTGCAGCATCCGATGTTTCGGTGTCCATCGTCGTCGCTAGTAAGTGACTGATACGCCGGAATAATAGCACAAAGTTGTCCAGGGGAATTAAGAATAGGAGGGGAAAAAGGGATAGGAGGTATTTGAGAGGTGACGAAAGTGCACAAGACAAGGTTGAAGGCAAGGAAAAGGGCAATTGTGGAAGAAGAAGCCATTTTTTGCAAATACAAAGATATATATTATATGGTATAAGTAAAATGTAAGTGGTGATGTGTAGAATGAACATGCATGGTAATTGGTAAGCGCTATTTATACAAGAGAGTTGGGGTGTACTGTAATCAAGTTTGGGTTTGAAATTTCTTAAACGTCATATGGTATAATATTGATGCATATATGGATGTGGGGACATAGTTGGGATATGTAAGCAGAGCAAAATTAATTTGAATTTATTCAACTAGCAAAAATATATATGCTCCATATAGCTAGCTAGGAAGGGGATTAATCCACTGCAATTTGCAAAGATTTATATATTGAAATTAATAGTAACAAGTTGATTGGCTCACGCTGATGCGTTGAGCGTTCTTGATTTGTGGCTAGCAAATTATTTTAGTTTTAGAGTTTTCTTTTCCTCTCACTTCTTATCACATATAGTATGTGAGTAGGTGGTTATTGGCTTGCGCTGGGGCGTCGAGCATTCTTGATATGTGGTTAGCAAATCATTTTAGTTATAGTGTTTTTTTTTCCTCTCGCTTCTTATCATATATGTGAGTAGATGGTTAGCAAATTCGATATTTGGAGTAGATCTTATAATTGAAGAACTAATCTGACAAAGTAAAATAGTAGTACCTTAAAACATAATGTTGTAGAAAATAAAATTTTTGTAGTTATTGTCATACAATTTCCTTTTTTTAGAGTTGTTATTGCTTAATTTATCGAATAAAGATATAAGGATATATTACAATATAAGCATGGAGAAAAAACCATCTTTATAACACTATATTCATTTTTTTTGAAAAATAAGACTATAATTATTCTATTAGAACACGAAATGTATAATAATGATAAATGTATAATAATACATTTGAGCACTCTGTTGTTTTCCTTGCTCTACTTTTGTTCTGCTTGTTTGAACTGGGTTTTTTTGAAGTTCTTATCGCAATAAAACTCCTTTTGCTTGTAAAAAATACATATATAGAATAAAGATCAAGCTACTACTATTTCTTTAAAAGCAAAAAAGTACTACTCCTGGTTTGACTATTTTTAGCTCTACAAAGCTTCATTGACTAACAAAAAAAGAAATTAAAGCACATTAATTGGAATCAATTATTAATAGTTATAATAATTTGATTAAATCTATGTACGTACATGTGTACCTATTGCTAGCTAGTACTGCTATAACATAGAATTTTTTAACCAAAATTTCGGATTAGCAATTTGATTAAATCTTCATTGCAAGTTGAGAATGTAGTTTGTGTGCTTGTTCTCTGTTATTTGACATGGATGAGATTTAAGATTTATGAATCTAAAAATAATATTGGTAATGGGAGTGAATCATATCAGAGGAGTAAACAATAGCCTTCCTGAAAGCTAAAGATCTCTCCAATGCATTCATTGTTTCTTATGAGCATCAACCACCATGCAAATTAGCCTTCTTTTTTTCGATTCATCATTCTTGAGTTAAATTACTCGGTACCTTCATATTTTATTAATATGATTAAAGTAAACTTTGTGACACTAATGGCGTTGCGATTCGAACACCTTAGTTGATTTTATCGGCATCAATACTTAGAAGCTACACCAACTCCAACTAACTTCTTTTACAGCTGTAAATCATTTCATTTTGGTTATCAGATTTTTGGTTCACTATGGATGCCAGATTTGTACAAGAAGCCACCGCAGCATCAGAAATAGTAGTATTGTTTTCTTTATTAGCTCTCAAGTATTTGTCTTTCAGAATTTGTTGCCATAGACTATCCTCACATTGTAGCAGCCTCCATCCCATTTTCTTAGGCTTTAAGGCCCAAAAGGCCAAAACCACCTTCTTTCTTAGGCTTACAAACAGCCTCCCAATTTCGGTCAAGAATAATTGTCAACTATATTATTTCCGTGCATTCGCGTCGGGTTTTTCGATTTATGATTGGAATTAAGTAATTTCAATTCTAAATAAAATTTTATTTTATATAATAACAATTAAGTTAAATGAAAGGAAATATTCTTAGAATTTTAATGTCTATTCAAATAATTATCTACTAGAAAAAGGAAATTGAGTTTTACTTTGATTGAAATTCAATTCAATGTTCTAAATATTATTTGGAATTCCAAATATATATAATAATAATAATAATAATAATAATAATAATATATTGATTTTCTACCAATCAATCACCTTTAGACAAATGTCAGCGTGAGAAGAGGTAAATACTGAGCAATTTGGAGATAACTTTAATAGTAAGGCATAGATTTCGTCATATAAGGGAGAGAGAAACCTTAGCCCAGCCCATTATTTTGATTTTGATTGGGCTGCAAGTTCAGACGTACATATACTCCCTAGAACATTCCATTTGAACAGAGTTGGTCCTGGGGGGACCGATCCCACTATTCATTTTAGATTTGAATTAAATTTTAGTGTAAGTCTACTAATAATAAGTAATTATAAGGAAAAAGCCATATCTTCGGCCCATGATATCAAAATAGAATATAATGCATGATGAGAATTAATTAGGGGCTTCACGTTAATTATCTTATATATATATATATATATATATATATATAAAGCTATACTAGCTAGTGACCTATAAAGGTGAAATATTCATGTGCATTTTGTTTAAGTGGGTTTCAGTTTTATTGATTGTAATTGTAAGATTGGAATTTCTAATTTGTTA